>SNQN01004052.1:0-34685 GCA_008642245.1 Bassia scoparia
CAGAATGGAACCCTATGACAATGATAGTGGGTAGTATCAATCTGGCTCGCTACGGCATTGCTTATAGATATGAATCTCACTCTCTCTGTCTGCAGAAAGTTGGTTCATATTTGCATGCTTATAACTCTTCTGCTCAAACTAATATGAATAACTTCATCCTGACCATCTAACGACTATAGCAGAACTTATGGCTTTAATGAAAGATTTCAGGAAAGTCAGAAAAGTTTCAGTTGCAAATGAAAAATAATTATTGCAATTAAGTGAGATTGTTGAGAGTCACGTTGTTTACAACAACGATTAAATTCTCTCAGCTATCTTTGAGCAAATATGTTCGATGATGATGATAGATAATAATGGTGGATGGTTTGCGATTAAAGATCCTAAATAATATGGCTCTAATGAGGATGATCGAATGACAATGGAGGAATGATTGAATATTCATGATAATGTGTATCCATTAGTAGAAAAAATCATTAGTTGAGGAATCAACTAATATTTAGATCTTTTGGCTACACATTCTTTGGAAGAAGCGGTTGTTTGTTGAGAGTAAGGTTGTTAGTGATACTATTAAAGTTGAGCCTGCTCCTTATCTTTTCATGATTCTTTTCCAATGTTGGATATGGTTCCTCCATTGACTATGATTATGGTGGAGGTATGTTTATGGTCATTCTTGTAAGTCAATTTTATCCAATGAGGAACTGACTGGTATGTAAATTCTCATCTCTTTCTTCTAATTTCCCTTTTTCTTTTGATTTTCTTTTGATTTTTTTGTTTGTAATTTAACTTCCTTTTGATCTAATTAAGGTGCTTGTACCCATGCCGTTTGTAGTGCTTCATAACATGTTTGCAGGGAATTTGACAAGCTACTCAGGGCTTTGAATTCTTCTAATTAGTTGTTTGGTAAGAGGTCGAGCTAACGACGTTAAACAAGCGCTTTGCGGAGGCAACCCGTAGTTTATTGTTTTTTAAGTAGTTTTTAGATGTAGTAGCGTAGTGTGGTTGTTTGTGAGAGAGTGTGAGGGATTGTATTTGTGCTCAAGTGTGCAGGAAACATGTAAAAAACGAGCAAGGAGAACTTCTGTACATATTGATCCGATCGGATAGGGTTTGATCCGATCGGATCAGTTGTTCATATTTGATGCATCCTCACGCATCCGATCGAATTGGCGATGTCCGGCACCCGATCCGATCGGATCGATTTGTGCAGAAATTTCAGGTCGAGGGCAGGATTTTCGGAGAAATTTGAAACTTCTCCAAATTGACAAAAGAGTAGTGTTTTCTGACTGGAAACGCATTCTATAAAAGAGGAAAGACTAATTGTAGTGGGCACCACCCTAATTTTGCCAAATTCGGCTTCTAAAGTGGTGTTTGTCACTTTGTGTTTTAGTCAGGGAAAAATGCCGAAAATGAGTCCGATCTTTCTCCCTCCTTCGTTCTTCACCATGGATGGTTATGCGCTTGATATACTTCCTTTATCTTGATATTGAGGACATTGCAAAGTTGGCTTGGGGAGGAATTTGTCAAGTGCACGCTACGGTTTGAGGTAAGTTTATCGCTTTCTAGTATAGTTTTAATTGCTTTTTAGGATAGTTGCAAGGTTTGTCCACTCTTAGGAGTGGGGTTACTTGCAACCAAAAAAATGTATTGCTTTGATAGTGTAGTTTAAAAAAAATGATTCTCTTGAAAAAACATGTTCCCTGTGCCCATTGTGAAAAATGTTTATGCTTGTGATGCTTGACTCGACCTTAGTGAACTTGTGGTTGCTTTTCTGATTCCTTGACTGATTTGACTGATATGACTAGCCTGATGTATCTTTGGAACGAGGAAGAACTGAACGTGAAGGAATTAAGCTTAATTGTATAATCTTCATGTTTCTTTCTTTGTGCTAGTTCCTGGTGCGTCATTATCTCTTAATCTTGGCTTGGTACTTTGTCTGTTTGGCTTTTTGGTCGTGTGTTGAGCATGATAGGAGGCTTCATTGTTAGGAGCCGTGCTTCAGTGTTTAGAACATTATATCCCTGACCCTGATTTGAGCCTGAATCCTTTCATTCATGATTACCTACATTACAACTTTGGCTTTGTTCGAGTAACCCAAGTTTGGCTTGGGGGAGAGATATTGGAGGTATGTGTGTTTTGGTGGTGTTTTATTGGAGGCTCGTGATTGGTTGATAGTTGGGGTGGTATAGTGTTCATATTTGGTTCTTAACTTGAGTATTGTCATCGTTTCTATGTATAGTGCAAGGCAAAAGTTATTTGTATTATTTAGTTATTCATACGAAGAAGAAAAAAAGAAAAAAAACAAAAATCCAAAAATAGTTTTATTTTTATATTATTAGTCAATAATGCTTTGCACTTGTGTCTTGTTGTAAATAAAAGATGATGATGCGATGCAGTTGCGGTTCTTGGAGTTGGATGTTTTGGTTATTTGAGTTGGAGTTTGTTGGAGTTGTCTTAGCCTTATCACTTGACTATTAGTGTTGATTGATGTCTGCTCCCTTGAGTTAGACTTTTAGCCACATGTCCCAAAATTTATCCTACCCCTAACCTTAGCCCGATACAAGCTATTAAAAGTCCTCACTTGATAAACATGTGTCCATTTGTGTCTTGTAGATGATACCTTGCCAAGGTGTTGAGTTGTGTATGCATTTCGAGTCGACTTGTAGTTGAGTCTATTGATAACCCTTTCAAACACATGAGTGTTGGTGAGATGGGAGGGTGCTTTATTATTTTAGGCACAAAAGTTGATTCATGTGCACAATTTATGCACATGTGGGGTGGTGAGCGACGGGTTCATTTTAACCCACCACAACAAGAGAGGAGTGTCACTAGTGAGTAGTTTCTTTGATTCCTATTCAACCTCTCTATACTGGAATTGATGGCTAGTTGTGTTTTGGATGATTTATGTTCTTGGATAGCCATTGAACTACTTGGAATCTTTGGTTGAGAGGAATTGGTCGCGAGCATGGTGCGATGTTGTTTTTGGGTGAGACTGTTGAGTTGAGATCTATATTAGCTTGCTTGAGGACAAAGCAAGAGTTTGCTTGGGATTTGATGTATTGTTTGATATATGGTTTTTCTCCCATTTCTTTGCTATATCGAATGGTTTTTGGCCTTCTTAAGCCCTTTTGCTACTAATGTTGTTTGTTTAGTGTTTGAGTAATTTTAGGTTGCTTCCATTTATTGGAGTGATTTCGGGGCTTATTTGCAAGCACTACGGAGTTTAGTAGAATGGCAAGGAGCTAGGAGTGGAGCACACAAGAAGTTGATACATGCTCACTTTTGACCATAACTTATGTTTCGTTTGTCGGATTGGCGCGATTCTAGCTGCATGGAAACTAGACTTCGAGAGCTTCGATTTGATAGGTCACATCGTTATTTGGACCACCGGCAGCTCGAGATACAGCCTCTAGAAGCGGACGATTCAGCTGCTGAACTGGATCCGATCCGATCGATCACACCCGATCCGATCGAGGCTCGATTTTTCATATAAGTCGGTTTTTAAATTGAATTTTAATGAAGGCATGATTGTAATTTAGCAAGTTTAGTTTAATTTAGGAATTTCTGATGTTTAAGAGGATAGAATCCTAATTCTATCATTATTTTTTATTCCATAATAATTTCAAGGAGAGAAAAACCCCAATTAGGTATTATTGTCAAGAACCCTAACTTTGACACTTTCAATAGAAATCATTGATTCATTCATCAATTGCAATCATTCTTTGGTAATTATTCCTTCTTTAATTTGTTTTCTCATTGCTTTTAATTATTTATGCTTGATTATTGTTTTGAATTATTTTTAGGTTTTTATATTGCTTTCAATTATTCTTTACTTTGATTATGTCTTCCCAATTAACAATCATCATGTTTATTTAATTATGAGCGAGTAGTCAATTTCTAGGAGCGATTGGGATCTATAGCAATATATTGATTATTAATTGGTGATTCAATTCATGGCTTGGCTTTTAATTAAATTCCTATTAGATTTATTCATGTAATCAATTTCGTAGGGCCCGACCTAATGCTTAATCTGATTTGTCACAAGTCTCTAGATCTAGCGATTGAGACTTAGAACAAGATCAACATCAATAGGTAGAATGAGACTTTCTAGGTGAGAGATACGGTTAGGAGTAGTTCTATGGTTCAATTGATTCGAGAGAGCTTTGTCCTGTTTGATTATGCCATGTTATGAATTGTTGATGCCAATTTGCTGTCAATTACTGCTATAGTGAACCTAGCTCTAGATTCTTTAATTATTAAGTTTAATTCCTCTATTAATCATTGTCATTATCTTATTATTCTTAATCAAAACAACGTTTCTTTTGTTAGTTAGATTCTTTTACTCAATTAATCAGTCGTTGTTGTTTCCTTGTGGATACGATCCTGTTACCACTAGCTGCAGGTTAGTTAATAGGTTTTTGATAGGTACGGACAAGCTGTCAGCAGGTCTAAGGCGTCGCGAGGGACTTGAAGCGCCAAGCCGACTCGAGATTCCAAGCCAAGGTCAGCTTTTGGAGTAGCATTGACGGGGAACCTCCACCTTCTCTCAACCTGCAGCAGAGGAAATATTGTAGCTTGCCAAGCGAAGACTGCTACAACACTACCCATCATCAAATGTTGCATATTTGCAAATTTCAAATGTTGTATATTTAATATGGCTAAATATTTTATTCTCGTCATTAATTGAAAAAAAAAACATTATGAATTTTGCTACTCCCTCGTTTCACGAAATTCTTACCATTTTCTCATATGAATGTTACATGAAATTTCAACCACTCCCACTTTATTCTATTTAAGAAACTTATATAATTTTTATTTGTAGTGGTCCATCATGTGGACCCATCATACCACTTGCAGTACATTCATTTACATTAAACGATACAATTTTATTATTCTCTCTCCAATCTAAATCTACTTTATTTTACCTCACTTCCATATTATATTAGTTTTCATATTAGACCCAAATAGTGTATGTTAGCTTTTATGAACGGATAGAGTAACTAACATTAATGACATAATTTTAATTTAATCAATGGACAATTAATTTCAATGGTTTGGAAAATATGACAAATGACTAATTTAATTTTATCACATGAACAATTAATATCAATGGTTTGAAAAATATGACAATTGTGTTTAATCATTTAATTTAGTTTAATTTAGCTCAATTGTAAATGAACAAACTCTTAATATTTATATATGTGATGAAATTTTTAAAATCTTCTATTTTTCTATCCATAACTGTCATCAACCATTGA
Organism: Bassia scoparia; assembly: GCA_008642245.1. Classification (NCBI taxonomy): domain Eukaryota; kingdom Viridiplantae; phylum Streptophyta; class Magnoliopsida; order Caryophyllales; family Amaranthaceae; genus Bassia; species Bassia scoparia. The sequence goes on from SNQN01004052.1 coordinate 5,256, forward strand.
TTAGATGATCAAAATGAAGAGGATCTTAAACTCCATATGACCATATGAGTATCATGAGTTTTTATTTCAATTTAAACTCTTTTTTGTGTACATAACGACATATGCATATACGGATACTATATTTTTGATTAATTCAATATATGATCAAAGGTTTTGTCATTAATCTTACTATAATAATGTTGTATATGTAAATTATCATTGCAAATCGTTAAGCTAAATTTAGATGTGGGTCAAATTATAAATTACATTTAGATGTGGGGTAAATTATATCAAGTTATCTAATCTAAGTTCTATGATATGTTTGGTAAAAATGATATGAAAAAATAGAGGTCAACTTTTCAATTAGAAATTTTCATCATAAAACATTGTAATAATGAGAATATATTATATTTTTGGGGCTCAACCATCATATAATCTCTATTATATTGTTCAATAAAATAATATTATGTTTTAAAATTCACTAATGCATAAATTGTTAGTTTCAATAAACAAATAGATCTCAAAGGAATTTTGTGGTGCCATTACTTATCAAATATTTTAGGTGTCATATTAAAGTCGATTTTTTTTATTTAATTGCAATAAAAATTAAATAACTCTCATACATAAATTATGACTAACATTGCATTAGCCATTAGTGACCATTTTAGATAATTGTCATAAAGTCATCCTTATCTACTACTTTATACTAAACAAAAACACATGTCACACCTACATAATAAATAAAATAAAATAATAAATAATTTTAAAAAAAAAACAAACGTTCTTTTTGCTACAAATAAATTATAAGATAAATGTTAATAAAAATCAACATATCTCATAACAATTAACTAAGTAAACAAGACATGGCTTATAAAAGAGTATGATCCTCTTCATTTCTTAGAGTAAATGGAGAGTCCAGTTTTCTGTTATCTAGTGTTGGAATAAATAAAGGGGAAAATAGGGGGAATTTTGCAATTTTTATAATTTAAGTTAGTATCTCAACCACTAGATGAAAAGAATGGACTCTCCATTTCCTCTAAGAAATGAGAGAGATCCATACTCCTTACAAAATACTCCCTCGATCCTTATTTTAGTTGTCCACTTTTATTTTTAGAATGTTTCAATTTTTGTTGTTCAAACCAATTTAAAAATAACTTTTTGACTTTTGTCTACTTTATTTACGTTAACATAATGAATTACTACTCTTTTCTAACACAAACAAGAATCCGCGCTTTTACCGTCCAAATTTACCGACCGTCTAGAAAACGTCTGAAAACTAACATTACCGACCGTTTCTGGGTTGGACACACATTACCGACCGTTTACTATAATTACCGACCGTTCTATCAGTGGACGGAATTAGCGTCCGTTTACAATCATTACCGACCGTTGTACGTGGTAATAGGGTAAAAATTGTTGACCATTTAAGATAGATTACCGACCGCCCTATATGTATTTACCGACCGCAGGCGTCGTACCATTTTCCCCCAAAAAAAAAAGAAACCACAACTAGGGTCTCTTCATTGCTCACAATCATACGTTCAACTACACTCACAAGTCACAACTCCCTCGCAAATCTCAACTCCCTCGCAAATCTCAACTCCTCCCTTGCGGCGGCTGGTTTCTTGGCCGGCGACTGCCCTCTTCTCTCTCCCTTCTCGCTTCTCTCTCGGGTCCTCTCCCTCAACAACGAGCAGCTGCGTAATCCCCAATTAAGGCAGCAGCAGTGAGGAACAAACGCAGCCGCAGCCGGCGCACAGGCAGAAGCAACTCGTCGCCGGCGTCCTCTCTCCTTCTCCGGTGGTCTACTCGGCCTATGTCGTCGCCGAAATCCCAATTCGAGGTAAGTCACAAACCCTAATTTTTTTCTCTTAATTAAATCAATTCACAACCCTCAAAAATTTAATAAACACTAATTATACTCACATTATCTCAACAAACAATAAAATTTACTGTAATGCAACTCAAACTCAAAATTTATCATATTTTTTTAATTTAGGTTGATTTTTTTGTGTTTAATCTGATTTTTTTTCATGTATGCTGCTGTACTTACTGTACAGGAGTTGATAGGTTTTTTTATTTTTTTCTGTTTTTCCTTGAATTATTTTTTCTGTTTTTTTTGTTGTGTTTATTGAATTTTTTCTGTTTTTTTTTGTTTGTTGTTCTGGTGAATATTTTTTCTATTTTTCATGTATGTTTTTGTTTGTTGGTTGTTGTTTTGTTTTGGTTTTTTGCTTAAAATTAGTTTGATTATTTTGTTTATTTTATTATTCTTGTTGTTGTTGTTGATTTGTTTGTGTATTATAATAGATAGGATGAATATTTTGTTTACTATGTATTTTGTTAGTATATTATAGATTAAGGAATTGTATAATATTGTGAGCATAATGTTATGAATATTGAATTATGATATGATATTGAATTAATAATAATATTGTGAGCATAATGTTTATGATTATGATATGAATTATGATTATTGATATAATTATGTCTAGTAAAAATCGGTATGAGTTGTGAGCATATGAAAGATTTAGAATTAAGTAATGATATTGTGAGAAATAGTATTAATATGTAATTGATTGGATAGATGTTTTGTGTTATATATTGTATTTTGTTTCGATTATACTAAAGAAGATTTCAAAGCTCACTTCAATTATTATATGACGAAGTGAGATGTTTTATATTGACGATATTTTTTTAGTTGCGTTAGATTGGTTAACAATGAAAAAGGAAGAGCGTAGTTGGATGTACAAATAGGCCTTGATATGCTGGTAACTTAGGAATGAGTTATCAATGGGGTTATGAGTTTGTTGAATTCGTCAAGAGCACCCCGTTTCAATGACGGTGATAGGATAAGGTGTCCATGTATTGTGTAAGAACGCGCATTACATGGAAACACATGGTCAAAGTTCATTTGTACAAAAGGGTTTACACCGAGATACTTAATTGGCTATGTCAGGGGAACTTGTCGATGGTTCTCCTCCTCGTCTACTCAATCCAATCCATATCGAGAGACTGGTTGTTGATGCTTTTGGGGATCATTCGTTGACTGAAGGACAAACTCAATCGATGAAGACCCAAATGAAAGAAGCTAAGAAGTTTTTGACCTTCTTAAGGCCAGCCGAAGATCCCTTATTTGAAGGGAGCAAAGATTTCCGTGTTAGAGATGGCTGCGAGAATATTTGAGCTTGAGTGGTGAGTACAACTTACCACATAGATGCGTCGACGGATTTGCTCTTTAGTAAATGAAGCGATCCCTAACAACGACAATCAAATGGGTAGCGACTTTCTATGACACGAAGAGCTTAAGGGTTTGGAGCTTCTCATGAGAAGATACACACATGCAGTGGTTGTATGCTATTTGGAAGGAGACGCTCTCTTAGACAAGTGTAGGGTTGTGGAAGTGATCGTTAGAAAACTTCTAAAGGAAATCTTATTCCTACAAAAGTCTTGATATACTTTCCCATCACACAGGTTGCAAAGTTGTTTGCAACTAAGAACATTGCGGCGGAAATGACATGGCATGCAAAAAATCCTCGAGTGCAGGCACCTTAGCACATCCTAGTGACACCGTAAGCTTGAAACACTTTGACAGAACTTTTTCCCGATTTCGCATTTGAGCTCGAAATGTTAGCTTGGGTTGTGCACTGATGGGTTTTCTCCGTTTTGGCAAATTTGGCGGCAATATTCATGTTTGGCCATCATTCTTACACCATACAACTTGCTACCATCCATGTGCATGAAGAAGCCTTTCAGTTCTCTCCTTGATTGCCCGGGCTAAAAATCCTAAAAGGAAACTTGGAATGTAACATGCAACCTCTAGTTGAAAGCTAAACAACTGTGGCAGATTGGGTTCAGACTTAATGACATTTCAAGGAACAGAATTTAAGCTTCGAGCAAGCTCTTCTTATGGACCATTAGGATTTCCAGCGTATGGTATGTTGTCTGGATGGGCCACTGCTGGAATGAAAGCATGTCAATATGCATGGAACAAAGCAAAGCATTCTGGCTTTCACACGGGGCAAAAGTCACTTGGTTTCGATTGTCATCGACAATTTCTCTCATCTAATCACCCTTTTCGAAATAATAAGACAGCTTTCTGTAAGAATAGAGTTTGAAAATGACCATGGCTCCTCATATAATGTCGGGAGAGGAATTGTGGCAGTGTGTGATCTTGCCAAAAGCAAACTGATGGTCCCGGGGCTTTAAAAATATTGAGAAGGCGAAAAGGGTTGGTTAAACAGAGTATTCTTTGGGAATTCCATATTGGAAGGATTGCTCTCCGTCAACATTAGATGTCATGCATATGAAAAGAACTTCTTCGACCAAATCATCAACAACCGTTATGGATGTGAAAGGTAAACTAGGACATCAACACCATATTGGAACGGCTTACTAGAGCGAGAGCGTTCGGAGACTTTACAACCTCGATAGTATATCTCGCAGTTGCAGGCCACATTGGACCGCTACATACAGATCTTCAGCCAGCAGTGCAGTGGCACTCCTTTCCCTCGTAGAGACGACGACCCTCATGACCCTCCGGCATCCGTTGCACATAGGACTGTAGTGTTTGTGTTAGGAGTTAGGATGTGTATGTAACATCTATGAAAACATTTTGGCTTTTGATGTGTTAGAACAAACGACTAAACACATTTTGTAGCACAATTTTTTTGATGAAATATACGTACAGTAATGGATCATTGCACTTGGAGTATTGAAACGTAGTGTTTAAATATTTTCGTATTGCATCATTTTACAGGGAATTAAAGAATTGAATATAAAAAAAATTAAAAAAAAATAGGGATACCGACCGCTAGACGGTCAGTAAAGGTCAAACACCAGAGCAGTTTGACCTTTACCGACCGTCAGGTCGGTAATAGCCAAACTACTCTGGTGTTTTGACTATTACCGACCGCCTGGACGGTTCGTAAAGGTCAAACTGCTCTGGTGTTGACCTTTCCAACCGTCCAGGCGTCGGTAATCTCTATTTTCAATTTTTTTTTTTGTCTTTACTTGCAATGGCGGGAAGAGACTTTACCGACCGTTGACGGTCGGTGTTGCCAGCACGAATTACCGACCGTGCAAGCGTCGGTAATTTACGTCAGTTGGAACGGACGGAGATTTCGTCCGTTATTGACGGGACGCATTCAACGTCTGTATTCTTACGTCGGTAAGACGGTCGTAAATTTTTTACGACCGTTCACGGTCGGTTAAACCTAAATTACCGACCAATATATTAGCCGACCGTCCTTTACAGCCGTTTGACTGGTCGGTAAACCTTTTTCGAACGTCTCCGCGTTTTACCGATCCGTTTTTGGTTTGTTTTGACGTCGCTAATCCTTGGTTTTCTTGTTGTGTAAATTCATTCTTCATTACTTTACCCAGCCAATCTATTCAGCCAAATTACTTTTTTCCAAAAAAATTACTTACACATGTTTACTCTTTTACCTATGTAATCACCAATAATTCTCCACTTCACATGTGAAATAAAAATTAAAATACGGAGAACCATTGGCGTGTTATCGCACGTGTGAAAACGTTTTGGCTTATTCAGAATATTGCAGCGGAAAATGACTAAACAAATAACAAACTTTTAGGAAATTATCAAAGAATTTAAACCGTACAACTTGGAACCAACTTTGGCCCTTTATTAAAAATCGAGGATAAATTTTGGCAAACTAATGAAAACTTGAAAACCATTTATATTCCAATATATTAAATTATAAAATTTTCAGACGGAACATTAAACAATAGTCCAAGAATTACACTCGAACACTCCCATAACCCCAACGTTGCAAATGCACATGTTATAGCCATCAACAACCTGCACAATCCTGTGAAAAGTCTGCTCCCATAATTTCGAAATGAATAAGATCTCACAGGTCACCAAAAGAAGAAAATGTGGACAATACACAAAACACAAACACAAAAAAACGCAATCAGCAAGCTGAGTACATACATACATACGAAGAAGGAAAAACGGACAACATTCTCCCTAAAAATTGGACATACCGAGTTAACACCCTGTTAGAATAAAAGAAAACCCATTGTGGTGTTCATAACCACTTAACAATACTATACTTATACAACTGTCTCAAACTCCGACAAAATTTATTAATATTACATATAGCTGCTCCAATATACACAATCCAAAATCCTATGCTTCTGTTAACTAGATTGTACCTGCAAATGACTACTCGACTCCAATATAAACTCAATACATTTCATTACATTTGTTAAGATATGAGCAACAGACAAGGTTGTCCAAAACCATGTTCACAATTAGGAACATAACCAGACATCAAGTGTCATCAGGCACAAGTTGCATAGAACCCATGCTCCCGGTCGTAAGGCATCAAAAACCAGTAAACAGATGGCGAACGGGCCGCGACTCGTCACCATAGTTAGATGAGATCTCAAACTACCTCAATTTGGATAAAATCCGTTATAAAATAGTGAAGAGAGACGCGTTGATCAAACGGCTCTAGGAGGAAGCGAATATAGTCGCAACCCAACCCCTGAATTGTCAATACTCTAGACGTGCACAAGTCCAGAGTTTATTGCTCATTTGTTATATTTAGCTTTAATTATTGAAAGTTTATAGACTCACAACAAAATCACAATCACATTGAAATTCTTTTAACACGAACCGTTACTTTATTAGTAAATTGTTGGACAAGCAACTAACCTCGTCATTAAGACTTGAACACTTCCTTTACTCAATTCATACACATTCATGAACGAGTATCAATGAATCACATACGAGTATACTACATGCGATAGTAACATTGGAGTAGTTAAACTTGACCCCACTTATTCTCTGCATTATCAATTACCTCATGGAACAAGTTACACTTGAGCCCACTTAATTCCTCGTCAGACAAAAACAATTAATTACAAAAATTGACTAGTTACCAACCTCCATATCCAAAACTCATGAATAATCAATTCCACAATATTCCTCAGTCTCACAAATATAGACATGATAAAACAATTAATTCATTTTTGTGTCAAACAAATCTTTGGAGTTTCCTACTCATGCTTCTATGTCATCAAACATCCTCAAACAACTTTAAGATAAAGATTCCGCAGTAGTACGTACCTTAAAAAGAAAACAATCCAGCTATGTGTTTTTCACTTCAACAATAACTCGAGAGAATTTCCTCCTACAACCAAATAGATCAATTATTATTGATTCCTAACACAAAATTACAACAATACATATTCCCTTGAAACCCCATAAAACTTTTAAAATCAACCTCGAAAATGTTTTAAAGATTAACTTCAACGCTTATACAATAACCATTCATTTTCTTTAAAACTTTAAAAGCATAATTTTAAATGGTTAAAATCACTTTGAATATGTTATAACTCTGAAAATATCATAATTAACTTATATTGTCGTGCCAAATATTTTTGATCAATTTTAAGAATAAAATATCTCGCGATCGAAACCGTCATTCTGATGTAATAATTTTTAAAATACTAAAACACACAATATTTATGCAAATTTCCACAAGGTGTATTACTGTATATAGAACATCCACAAAAGTTTCGTAATTTATAGATTAATATAAAATAAATAAAAATCGAATACCGAACCAGCAACTGGAAATAGTCAGTTGAAAACGAATTTATTAAAATAGCAAATCAGCTTCGAAAATTCTGAAACTTTTACACAAAGTATTTTAATGTGTATAGAAATCATACAATTTCGTAAATTATTGACGACACAAAAATCAGGAAAAAATAAAACCGAGCCTGAAACCAGAAAACGTTCAATCCAAACACGAATTTTTTTAAAATAGTAAACATGCTTGAAAAATTCTGAAAATTTTACACAAGGTGCGCAATAGTATGGTTTACACTCGACGAAATTCAAAGATTAATTCCTAGTATAAAATAATTAAAATTCAAATACTAAAGCTGGACAGATTAATAAAAACCTGAAAAACCCTAATTTGCAATTGATAAATCTGAAAATTCCCAATTAAAATCACATCACCAAAATATAAACTTTGTAATTTATAGTAGATTATCCTCAAAATTATTAGTAGAACAATTGGATTAAAAAGACTTCAAGAATTAATAACAAAGAAGGAAAGAGGGGAAGAACAACCGACGATGTGGTCTGGTGGGTGGCGGACAGCGGCGACAGTGGGGCAGCGAGACAACCACCAGTGGAACACAAAGCAACACACGTTTTCCTTTTTTTTTGAAACTGAGTATGCGTGAATGAAAAAAATAGAAGAAAGAATAAAACTTTTTTTTTACTGCTTAGGTTTAGCTAGATTCATTTAAATATCTTAATTATTTTATTTATTTTTGTTTTGGAAAAAAAGAAAAAGGATAGATTTCCTTTCATAAGATATAATTTAAACGGAAATATTAGAATTCAAATAAATATATCGTTTTCACGAGATAAATCATAATATATTATATAAAAATAAATATCCATAAAATATTTGATCATTTTTATGAAATACATCGTAATATATTTCTAGGAAAAATATTTATTATAAATATTTGAAAATTACGGGGATTCACCTAACTTACTCGACTATTTTAATCTATAACTCAATTAACTCTTAAATATCGTGTAAAAATGGCATAGAACATCTAAAAAACTGAGGGAGTATTAAATAAATTAACCGACACACAACAATTCACAAACAAAATTTTGGGAATTGGTAAGATTTTTTTATTTGTATTTTCAATATAAGTATATACAGAGTAATATAATATCTACAGTACATTAATCATTGTACATTTTTAAAAAAAACTCACACCAATTTAATGAATTTAAGCGAATTCAATTACTATACTTCATCCATTTTTTAGTGGCATTTTTTTTACCAAATTCGGAAATAACAAATCAATGGTAACTATTTTTTTCTTGGATTTTTTTGTCCAAAACTACTTTCAGTTAACTTTGTGAGAAATTACATTGTTTTCAATTTTTTTGCCCAAAACTACTTACATTTTGCATTTTAAGTTGTTAACCACTACCTAGGACCGATTTTCAGACGTTGACCTCAATTTTCAACCGTTCACTTTATTTTTAATTTCTTTGTTTATCAATATCTTTTTCCCCCTTAAACCCTAAAATCATTTCAAGACACTAAAGCGATCCACGTACTGTCGAGATTGATCTGCATCCTCGTACTATCGGTCGAAATTGATCCGATCTTTTTTTTGGGAATTCTGACTTCAAATTCGATCATAAAGGACAAAAGTGACCCCAAAATTTTATGTAAGGTTTTTTTCGAAATCATTTTGAGGCACGTAAATTGAGCCGACCTTGTACCGTCGATCAAGACTCAAGATTGGTTCGATCATTTTTTTCGAATTTCGACCTCAAATTTGCTAATAAAGGCAAAAGTAACCTCGAAAATGTTAAGGTATTTTTGCGAAATCATTTCGAGGCTCGCAAATCGAGGTGATCTAGTACCGTCGGTCGAGATTGATCCAAARATTTTTTCGAATTTCAACCTCAAATTCGAACATAAAGGACAAAAGTGACTACGAAAACGCCGAACAAATGAAGTCAACGATTGAAAATTGAGGTCAACGCCGAAAAAAGCTGTCAACGCCTGGAAATTGGTCCTAGGTAGTGGTCAACAACTGAAAATGCAAATGTAGGTAGTTTTGGGCAAAAAATTGYAAATAAGGTAGTTTCTCGCAAAGTTGACTGAAATGTAGGTAATTTTGCACAAAAAATCCTTTTTTCTTTCTGTTTTGCATGTGAATTTTTTCTATATCTCTCCTAATCACATGTCTTACTTTCTTTATCTTTCACTTTCATAATCACTACCAAATTTTGCCTAAGAGTAAGTGTTATACTCAGAATTGCCAAAGAAATGGAGGAAGTAAAATATTTTGCAACAACATATTTTACATGCAAGTGATAACTCTAATATGAAATATGATATTGATAATGAGCGTCCAGGGCGTTGGATAAGAACTAAATACATTTTCTAAAATATTAAAAACTTTGGAATGTATGTTGAATTCACGCGTCGATGTAATTAATGTTAATATTAATTTAATATTTCTACTTTTACTTATCTTATCTAACGCCCCTGGACGCTCATGAAGTTTTGCCTATGAAATATTTCATGTCAATTTTAAGAAGGAAAAAAAAAAGAAAACTACAACGATGTCAAAAACATCGGAAATAATTAAATWGGATTGGAGGGAGGGAGTATGAGAACTTATTTCGACATTTAACTTAGGCGGTCGCTAAAGTAAAGTGCGAATTTTACAATGGAGTGCGTAAATCACAGGCTAGGGAGTATGTGTTATTTAACAACTTAGTCGTGGGGTCATCAGCCCACCCAAAGATTCAAAAAGAGCTCAACGGTCATGAGCCGTGAAAAGTTCCTCAAATTTCAAACATAATAATGATATCAATACTCTTTTCCCCATTTTTCTCGTAACTGAACTAATCAGTAGAACTACATTTACAAAATCATGTGAATAAGAAATTGTTTCCTTTGAAAATTTCKCAAAAAAAAAAAAAAATGAAACTGATGAAAGCAATGAAGAAGCTCAACTTTTGGTCTAGAAAAAAGAGAAAGAAGAACAATTACAATCATCATTACCAAAAACTACCCCACTATGATTTCCAGCCTTGCTATGATCCTCCTCCTCCACCACCTCGACCTCCACCGCCTCGGCCGCGAGAATTCTGTCCGTGCCATTTCTGCCGCCCTGCAGAGCCCTCTGCCCCGCCTTTACCGCCATGGCTTGAAGTCCGACAAGAGGGTGATCACAGTGGTTTCGCATTTGCAGATGCCATCATTGAGGAAGAAATTGTTGATCAGTGTGTCGATACATCCCGAGAAGTCCGKCAACAGGGTGATCACAGTGATTTCACATTTGCAGATGACATTATTGAGCAAGAAATTGATGATGACAGTGTCAGTATATACCAAGAAGTAGTTGTTACAACTACTGCTAGTCCGACGACTACTACTGCAACAACTACTAATACCAGGGATCGTCCGTTYCAGGAAGCAGTAGTTAATACTGCAGATGCTAGTGCTGATGCTGATACTGGTAGTTTTAGCAGTTCATTACAGCAGTATTCATCGAACAAAGAAATTGTTGTTGCGGCAAATGCTGCTGCAGCTGCTGCTTCTTCAGGAGTGTTTGGTTGTGTGGTCGATGTGGGTGGTTTACTCTTTCGCTGTTTCTTTCCTTGTTTTCATATCACTGAGCCTCGCTCGTATCGTGTCTCTCGCGAGGCTCTTCATGATCATAACATAMWGAAGAAGACACTCTGAGAACATAATAGTATGTAAAACAGTAAATTATCGCCCCAACTGTTAGTTTCTGTCTTTCTGGTTGTTTCAGGCGATCTTAGAATAATAGGCGTGCTATAATACAATATGAATACAAATTTTGTTTACTCTTTTGGTGCATTGAATTTCTGATTTTTATTTTAGCAAGCTTTGCTCTAATTTTATGAATTCAATTGGGGGTTTAACATTGCGTAATTTTACATGAATGATTTACCAACTTCAAGGAATAGGGATCTCCATGAAAATTGAAGAAATTGAAGCACATTGAATGGCAAGCATGTTAATTTGTAGCCATTAGAAGGATGATATTATGCTACCGTCGCWACTGAATCTTTATACCAGCACAAATACAATGTACAAGAAGATAAATTCAATAGTTTAAGTACGAAGTAGAAAAAAAAAGAGGGGAAAAGATACAAGGACAATTTTCATTGATACCTTCAGATTACAATAGATGTATATATATATATGAAATATATCAAAGTATCATAGTAATGGTACAATGTAATCCTGACTAACAAAATGTCAAAATTGATAAGGTTAAATTCATGGTTACCTACAATTTCTTCAATAATCAACAAAAAAAATCTGTACGGATACTAAAGCATCCGGCAATAAGAGCTTGGTTAAAGACTTGTGATATACCCAAATAAACATCACTTGGGAAAATTGGATCCGCATCAAGCATTCAGTTTGATTCTTCCCAACAAGATTCAGGCCCTAACTATTAATCCTGCTAAGTGCTAACTGACGCGATGAACCATTTGTCTCAAACTAGTTCACAAGACACCAAAGTATATCACCGTATGGTCCAAACCAAGATGGACATTTTTCCAGGTCTCATCTTTCTTGCCTGTTGAAGATCATGCCCTATCTTCATGGTTCAAGCTTGTGAGAATAATGAGGATCAATATATTCGATAAGACTTCAGAAAACATCTTCAATCAACAGGGAAGATAGATGTTGGATGAGATTTTCAAAATTGATTACAAGTAAAGAGATGCAGCAAAGACAATATCTCTCTTTATTTTAGAAACAGCCTCTTCAAACTTAGTTTCAAGATCGATTTCCCCAATAGATTTAGCTGCGAGAATGAGTTGCTGAAGGACTTCTTCCAATCTTCTGATAGCCCTAATTAAGCTTCCTTCAAATACCGGTGTGATGTCCATGATCTCATAGAACRTGGATCCTTTTGTCCAAGCATAAACTGCCTCCATAATATCTGGCCGGAATGAGCTCACAAAAGTGTCAACATCAATTTGAACCTATTGCACCAAAATGTAACCAGAAAGCATCAATTAGCTGAAAAGGATAAGGACTTTCTGTTCAGTAGAAAATTGAAGTAATAAACAGTTATTTGTGTGAACCAGAAAACTCTAKTGTGGTTGAACAATAAGATTTAACTACAAGTTAGATTTGATTGGTATTGATGGGACATCAACACCATCGAATTCTCTAGCCACCAATATACATTTTAACCGAGTGAAGAAAGAACAAAACTTAATAACACCTAAGATATGGTGAATTGATGACCATGAGGAACAGTGGAAGCAAAAAAGGTTGAAAAGGTTCATATGCAAGAGAGCAGAAAGTAACTAGTGTGTGTTTGGTTCAAAAATATTARGTAAATAAGGTTTGGGTTTGGAACCAACTAAATCAATACTTGGATGATGGGTTGTTATTTAATTTTCCTTTCAAAATTACATTCAAAAATCAGCAAAAATATATTGAGCGAAACAAGTATAGCAGAAGCGAAAAATCCGAAAAAAATGAGATCCAGCTCTCAATATTTGTGAGATTCCGCATAAACAAACTCAATAGATATGAATCAAAATAAAACATTAATTTTCAGGTACCTTGCATTCCAGTTGAACCTTGGCAACCCTCCTAGCAGTATCTTGTAATTGCGCAAAAAGCAGCTCGAGTTCTTCTCTAGGTTTCTGAGCTTCTTTAAGTTTTTCTTGCCATACAAGACAAGACAAAAGGGCCACCAATTCTTCTACTTTTATGTCTTTAAATACACCATTAAACATAAGTTCTGTCAGTGTCAACTCTTCAGCGCTACTAATTTCAGAGGCAACCTTCCCCTTCAACTCCACAACATCGTCACTGGTAACGTATCTGCAATTGTAACAGAAGAGGAACGAGAGCAACATTAAACAATGCAGTAATGCACTATTGCCTTCCAATGCAACAAAAGAATGTTTCAGCTAAATAAAGTGTCTCGCTATTAGTTATCAAGACTGAACTGTCAAAGTAACAAAGGTTAAAAATAATTGTTTTAGTGGAATCAGATATAACCAATTCATAGTTTAAATTTTGTGCCCTGACTGGAACATTTATAAATTAGAAAGTCAACATGGTATAGAATATATGACAAACAGTAAAGCAGTGATACGGGCATATGACATGTCCTTATGGTCACTCATAACAAAATGTCAAGCACTCTACCTATAGCATAGAGACATGCAGCCATGCAGGTGCATGTTAAACCTTTGATAGAAAATTCCATTTTAGGATGCTACATTAAAAACAAGTTAGAAYGAAAAAATAAGTCCCATCGTTTCATAATAGATGTACTTTAAAAAAGGACTCCTAAGTCAATTTTTGGAGAGGAGAGTGATAGAGAGAAAAAATAAAGGGACCCATGTGATACGAGAGAGATAAAGAGAAATAATTTCTGAAACAGCAAAGTTATGCATCTAATTTGAACACCTCATTTTGGAAAGCAATGCATCTAGTTTGAAACAAAGGAAGTATTATACAGATAGCAACAACCCAAAATGTCATGTGAGTTAAGCAATCAAACTGTCAATCATCCCCTTAGTCCCATAATTGGGGTATGCAAGTTAAGCCAATGAAGACAAGATTTCTTACCCAAGACGCCTTAAAACCCGTTTCCTTGCTTTTAGCTCATCCTTAAACGCTAATGCAGTAGAAGTACGCATTTGTCTTTTGATAGCTTTTATCTTCGCTCCAAGTTCTTGCTTCTTATGCAATGTCAACAATTTCTCCTTGATTAAAGGAGACTTGGCCACTTCATGCTTGTCAAACAGACTCTCCAATGCTTCAATTCTACGAACAGCCTTTCTGTATGAGCTGCTTTGAACCTGGGATATACGAACAATGTCACTCCTAGATTTCAGAGTAATACAAAAAAACTCTTTGAAATTCGCAATAAATACGAAGTTTTGCAATGAGAAGAATTTACCTTCATATCTTCTTCAGGATCTAGCAAAGGAACTCCTTCCCTAGAAAATCTAGTCAGGACTTCAGAAACTTTCTTCAAGGTGTTTTCTCGAGCCTCCAGTGGCAAAAGATCCTTGGACATAATCACACYTACGCTGCTCAGATTGTAGATCTGTTTTGGTAGAGTTTCATTAAATTTCAAGGTCTTACAATCAAGCTTGCTTCAAAAGGGAAAATGCAGGTGCTTCGAAGAAGATAGTATCAATTTATATAGGAAATTGGCGCTCATAATTTTTTCTAGCAAAAATGTCTAAAATAAATTTACCAGAAGGGAGCTATTTCCAAAACTTATGTGGAAGGTGGACTGAAAATAATGAGAAGAAAAACACATTCTAAGGGTTTTTGGGTTAGTCTTGGGTCAAACATCTCACTGTTAAGAAGATTTACAAGGGTTGAGTTTTCATGCTATTTATACAGATTATAAATGCACATAAAAGGGTGTAAGAATGACAAAAGGAAAAAATGTGATTTTACCTGAGAAAGTGGGACTGATACTACAGTAGGTTCGCCAGGATCCCTAAGTGGAATAATTTTAGTACTTCTATTTTCTCCACCCTCTCTGCTCACCACGCATCTCACAAGAACATCAATTGTGTAGCTTGCATCTTCTGGCTTCTTACTTTCATCTAGATGATTATGTCACAGCATGAGAAAGCAAGTTACTAATGAAATGAGATAAAGATTACTTACAGGAAGCACTCACCTTCAGGTGCATTCTTAATTCTCTGAAAATTTATAACAACACCCCATGTCACATCATCCTCAATAGAGAAAGAGGGTGGATCTTCATCAGTTTTAGTGCATTCGATGCATACAAGTCTTCCAGGCTGCAAGAAAGGCAAGCAATACTTGGGAGAAAAAACAATATCACGCACATCTTTCTTTAAACTTTTGTATTGCTCAATTAGTGAGTAATAATTCTTCAAGCTCTCTTCTTCTTCAATTATTATGGAATCTTTCTCCTCTTGCAGTTGTTTAGCTTGCCTCTGAAGTAAGATGAAGTCAAAAATTAGAAAACAGTGGGCACATTGAATTATATTTTTCCAAAAAAAAACCTTCTTAAAACTACTACAGACCTCCAAATCAGGAATTGCACGATCAGCTTGAAATTGGTAGAACGAATCACGAAGCAAATTTTCAGGGTTACCATCTTCACAGCGTAATTGATTCAGGAGCATGTTGTAGCTTAGATGAAAAGCACTTCATAAAGAGAAAACAAAGTTACACAGGATATTGTAGCCTTGTAGGACAACAAATAGCCCATGAACATGACTATTCAAAGTTTCAAACACATACTAATTTCATTGATACTATGGTTGATTTCATGAAGACAACTCTTTATTCAAAGGTGCAGAGATGCAGCAGATTTTAGATTTAGCTCGATATGTCTAAAGAACGTTGCCATACAAGATTTATTGACAAATACCTGTTCAAACAATCAGCACTCCCTTTAAGCATCATCTTAGCCGTTGAAGGTTCAAGCTTCTCATCTACCATCAGAATACATATTCCACGATCATCAATACCGCGCCGACCAGCACGGCCACTCATTTGTATGTACTCTCCACTGGTTATCCATCTGAACTTATCTCCATCAAACTTACGGACATTTGTAAACACAACAGTCTTTGCAGGCATGTTCAAACCAATGCTAAAGGTCTCTGTTGCAAACAAGCACTAAAGAAAGTTTCATTCAAGCTTGGCACTCTCAAAGGACAAAAAATCTACCAGACTTTAATAACACAAAATTATAACTTTACACATTTATATGGAATAAAATTACTTTATARATATATACACACAGATAGATACACGCTTAAACCTTTAAAATCTCTCAGAAACTACATCCACATAATCACCATGTTAAACTTAAAGATGACTCTAAATGAATATGAATATAAGATCCAATGAGTGTACATCATACCTTGATAAGCCCTTCTTGAAAGAGAATTTCAATAACTTCCTTCAAAATTGGCAGTAAGCCAGAATGATGAACTCCGATTCCACGCTTCAAGAGAGGTAACAAATTTGTAACCTACAGAGCAGCAAAAGGCAAACCATTACACAAAATTTCAAAGCAGAAGTGCTACAAATCAAAATTGCAGACACAGCATAAAGTGAATATCAAAACAGGATCAGGGAATAGATATTTTCCAGATCTGGCAGCACACTAGGACTACAGCTAAAAAATATAATTAAGGTTTTTCTTAGAGGATCATGTTTCGCAATTATTTTTTTAAAGGGCAGCCAGTGTACATTGGCGTCCCTACAAGGCGAGGGTTCGGAAAGTGTCCCACCAGGCCACCACAAGGGTACATGGGGGCAAGCCTTCCCTTGTTATTTTTGACAAGAGGCTGCTCCCACGACTTGAACCCGTGACCTCAAAGTCACACAGCAACACCTTAACCAGTGTGCCAAAGCTCCCCTTCGCAATTATACTTTTAATTTGGAAAAAAAAATGTACATAGTCCATGTCAGATCTAAAGATTGAATAAGTTTCCGTAAAAAAGTTCAGCAAAACAGATGTTCAGTTCAGTAAAAGTGAGTTATATTCTGTAAAATACAATTAAGCAAAAAATCAATTTCGATCCTTAATGAATTGTCAAGAATTTCAGTAAAAATAGGTTCATAAAAAAAGTTCAATATTCTAGTTTCCGATCGAWTAAGAAGTTTAGTTCTGAATAATAACTTCACTTCAACAAAACAAATGTTCAATAGAGTAAAAAATAAGTTCAATTCAGCAAAAATCAAGTGACAAGAAGAAAAATCGAGAGCAAGACCTTAGTGGGCTTAGTCTCATGCAATAATGCTTGAAGACCTGAACAATTTGTTCTTTTTCTTTTTTCTTTTGTTATTTATACACTGAAACAACTTAAATGGAACAATTACCTGTGGGAGCTTTTTATCATCATCCGATAACATGTCCATTGCACTCCAGAAAATAGTTTCAATGTTCACCTTCTCATCATCCCCATTCAAATCCATCTTTGCCATCTAAGAGACAGCAAAATAGTGGACACAATTAGTAAAGCAAAGAGGAAATAGAGCCATGAAGTAATTGCAAGACAGGGATGCAGATTAACTAAGTAACCCTAGTGTTTTGATGCAAGCAGGCCTAAAAGCCTGTGGAGAGCTACTAGTCTACTACACATTGACACTTGTTTGAATATACAATGTCTGTTAATCAAGGGTATAAGATGAGTGCAGAAATTATGATGTTAGTGTAGAGTTGATCATTTTTTGGAACAGTTAGGAAAGCCCAATCTGGTCTAGACATCAATCCCCAAAGTCCAACCCTTAGCCTAAGCAGCCTCTTTTGGACAGAAGCTCAAGCCTGGATGTTCATGATCAGCTCTAAGACAGTGATATAACTAAATTAGACCAAAATAAACTCAGCATAAGCTCAAACTCCAAAGAAAATAGAAATCCAACAAAAAAAGAGGCAGAAATCAAACAACTTCAGCAAAAATCCTCAAAAGACTAGAGAGGATGATAGTATTTCTTCCTTACCTGCATGGCAAGAAATTCACATTCTCGTTTGCTGAAGCTAAACAATATAACAGGATCATACTGACGTAGTATAAGCATTTTCACTAGCTTGAAGATATCACTTTCTTCTCCCAACTTGCCAACAACCACACCCTTTTGCAACTTCCCATTATCTCTTTTCTTTTCATTCTCAGCACCAGGGGAAAGGGCATTCAATGCTTTCTGAAAACTATCTTCACGAAATTTGGCCTTTTCATCCACCACCAAGTACAAGCCTTTTCCACCAGAGGGAAATATATAGTGTTGAAGTGGTGTTGGTCTATAATCTGTATAAACAATATGACATGGTTGCTGATGAACCTGCATCAGCAATAACACATTCAGCCATCATGATGTCTTTGTGGACGATCATAAACAAGATATTATCTGCTGGAAACTGTAGCATAGCATAGTTACATAAGCTAGCTCAAACAATTTATTACTAGAATATCTCCCGTTCCCAACCAAAACAGGCACTTACACAGAAATTTAATTAACAGAGTACCTGAACGTTGAATTAGCTGGAAACAAATTTAAAATGTTGATTAATGCAACTACGCAAAGGTATCCATCCAAGTTTATAAAYTGAAATGCCACTTTCAATTCAAAGTGGCGAGCATCCCCCTTGATAGAAATTTAGCAAAAGCTTTTATTGTAATGTGCCTCATTTTATGGGTCATATAAAATCCAAGGAAAGTTAATGCATACATTACCTTTGCAACCCAATCTGCAAACTCCTTAGCATTAGGTACGGTTGCTGAAAGAAACACAAAACGAGAATTTTTCGGTGCCATCACTATACTTTCTTCCCAGACTACACCACGCTCCTTATCACGCATATAGTGAACCTCATCAAATATTGCCCATGCCACCTCTCTCGTAATTTCTGACCCTCTATATTGCATACTACGCCAGATTTCTGTAGTCATTACCTACATAGAGATGTGCTTTAGAAAATTAGAATAAAGAAAACTTAGACAAGCCCCACATGGCCAAGAAAACTTACCAAGCAGGAAGCATTAGGTTCGATTGTGACATCTCCTGTCATCAAACCAACATCAGAAAACTCTTCTTTGAATTCTCTATATTTTTGGTTGCTTAGAGCCTTGATAGGGGAAGTGTAAATCACCCTTTGCTTGTTACGCAGTGACATGGCAATGGCATATGATGCAACAACTGTTTTTCCAGCTGAGGTATGGGCTGAAACCTTATTAATGTAAAGAAAAAAATTTAAAGGATAAAACTTAAAATTCAACAACAAATAAATATTAACAAAAAGTCATATTATTTGTGGCTGTTCCAAAGAGCCGACAGGAATGCACAATAGAAAACACAACCACTTACTCGTATTACATAGATAAATACAAAAAAGCCTTCCATATTATCATAGTAATTGTTCCAAGTTGGTCTTACCAAAGACCATGTGTATTTATGCCTTTAACGCACTATTCCCCAATTTAAATTAGGAAAATTTGTCAATAACTACCCACATTTGGGACTTTTTTTAGAAAAAACTACCCACATTCCATTTTATTAAAAATAACTACCCACTTTTTGCAAAATCATTAGAATTCACTAACGGTTTTACGCTAACACCGTTAACTCCAAGCCATGAAACCACCACGAACCACCACTCCCTCACTGCTACCACCTACCACCTACCACCGACCACTCCTGACCACTCCCTTCTACAGCCTCCAAGCACCACAACTCGCACCACAACTAGCACCACTGCAGCCTCCCAACTCCAAAACCAGAACCACGCAGCCCCAGTAACACCAACAGCCCCTCTGCAGCAGCCCAGTAACCCACAACACCACCGCAAAACCTCTCCACCCCCTCTGCGACCACCCTCCAGTAGCCTCCCTCACAATTCCCGCAGCACCCACCATCCAGCCCCCACACCACCCCAAAACACACTGATACACCACGAAACCACCCCAAAACACACAACTACCCCACAAAACCACCACCATACACCTCGCACGCATCAATCGAGCAACACCAACACCAAATGCAACCCGCCATTCCTCTTAATTGCATGTTTACTACCCTCAAATAAAAAAAAAATAAAAAAAAATAAAATCAAAACCCCCAAATTGATTTCGAATTGAGGTTTTCGAATTGAGAAATCGAATTGGGGTTTTCGAATTGAGAAATTGAATTGGGGTTTTCGAATTGAGAAATCGAATTCCGGGTTTGAGAAATCGAATTCGGGGTTTTCGAATTGGGGTTTTCGCGGTAGTGGCTAGGTGGTGCGATTTGGGGTGGTTGTTGGGGGCTGCTGGTTGTGGCTTGCTGCGAGGGGGAAAGGGMGRTGCAGGGGAGGGGGGACGGAGGTGGCAGAAGGGTGGTTGTAGTGAAGGGAGGTGGCTGAAGGGTGGTAGTGAGGGAGTGGTGGCTAAAGGGTGGTTCGTGGAGGTTTAAAGGATGAGGAGTTAACGGTGTTAGCGTAAAACCGTTAACGGGTAGTGAATTCTAATGATTTTGCAAAAAGTGGGTAGTTATTTTTAATAAAATGGAATGTGGGTAGTTTTTTCTAAAAAAATCCCAAATGTAGGTAGTTATTGACAAATTTTCCTTTAAATTATTTTATTTACTTTGTTTCTGCTTGCCTTGATGCACATTAATATTCATTTAAGATATACAGTCTAAAATGAGAGGAGTGGTGATAAAAAGGGACTTCCTAAAAAGGATCTAAACTCAATTGAAAATAACCASTAACTAGCTTCAAAACTTGAAATTTATGTTGGATAAAGTTCAAATTTAGAAGATTCACTCACTAAAAAAGGTAACTAAATTGTTGGATTTATTCACTAGGTGTGATACTTGATTTGTTAACACTCACATACCAAAATTTGAAATAATTCATGGAGAACTCAAACAAGATAGGGGAAGACCAATGTATAAAAAAGCACAAGGCGCGCTAAGGCAATTGGACTTTCTAGAGCCTTACATGCGCCTTAGTGTGCCTCACACCTACGAAGTGATGGGAAAATTCTGGAAAAAAAAATCGGAAAAAAGCAATGGMGCGCCTATGCCTAGCCAKAAACGCCTCGCCTRGGCCATATTAAGCGCTTACCCCCTATCGTCTAGCACCTTAGCGCCTAGGCGCGCTTTTTCAAACAGTGGGGAAGACAAAATAACAACATGAAGTAAATGGATTTGCAAGAAAATGATGTCATCGATCGTAGGGCTAGATAAGGGAAATCTTTGTAGATGACTAAATAGAATGAACACTTTTGGTTCATGTAGTCATCCCCACTTATGGGACWAACTGAATAAGGCTTTGTTTAATTGATTGACTGACTTTTAAAATCATTAGTCAACCCCACTAAACTTGAAATCATTCAGGAAAACTAATTACAACTCTTTTCTCATTCTTTACAAATTAGTGCACCACTGTATGAAAAACAGTAATACAAGTAACCAACTAAGACTCCTAAATAAACTGAAGACTAATTTACAACTGTTCCAGAACAGTAACTGTTGGCTCACACAATAACTAAGAAACTCCCACTAAGACATCTAATGACAGGAATGTTGCATAGCAGGAGTGTAAGATGAGTACAAAAGAGAATAAATTTCTAACTTAAACTTAATAACACTTAAAATTAAACTTAATAACACTTCAAATTTAAGCTTAATAACACTTTGTCCCTTACAGCTAACTACCCCTTGTAGACCAACCCTTATCAGTGAAACATGAGAGAGGATGCTACAGATGGATTGTTAACTTGCTTCCCTAATCTCACAAGTTGCTGCACGTTTGTAGCAGTTTTAAGTCTTTTAAACCACAAACCTTGCTAAACCAAGGTAGCAAACTACTAGGTGCTTCCAAATGGATAGCACTTTACCCAAGAGGCTGATCCGTCAATCAACCAAACTGGCAGCCTGTCAGGCAGGCAGCAGCTTCTACTTGCGCAAAACCATGCTATATGACAAAACAAACAAATACTAGACAAATTACCAACTTTCCAAATAGATCCAAGCTCAAAGAATGCCATCATCCAACATAGAAAGATACAAGAAACAGTTTCGAAGTATGAGAAATGTGTTCTGGGAAGCTTAATGCTAAAGCTTGGTTACCTACGATCTTGACTAGAAATGATTTATACCGTCACTTTGAACAACCAAGAAAAGAAAAGTTAAAATAAATACCAAAAAGGTATTATGATGGAACGATTTTTGAATCATAATTGTGAAGAATTAGAATGATGACATGGAGGGAAGGAAAGAAGTAGAGTGCAAGGTTATCAAGAATGAGAATTGGTGCAAAATCGTGTAGGAGGGATACATATGGTACATTTAGCTACGCTTAATTGTTCTTTTATAGAAAAAGGAGGTAAGGTTCAGCAATTTGGCTCGAGTTACCTATCTAATGGGAGGAACTGCGTCTCACAAAAGCAAGCAAGCCAATAACAAGAAATATAATGTCTTTAGATTTGTATCCATTGATTGTGAAACAGATGAAGAGGGCCAGTTTGTTGAGATCAACTTTGCTCAATCAATTCTATCTCAACCAGAACTACTGAATTGAAAGGTAGCCAAAACAAACTCTCCAATCCATTTCGGCCAAATTCTTCATCCCATTAACTTGTTCACTACTAACTAACTTTTGATTCTTATTCAGTTATCATATAGGAGTATGACGTATGCCATAAGAATTTGAAATTATTGTTGTATCACAATCTCAATAGCAAATTCACACAGGAATTACAACAGCATACAAAAAAAGGTTTCCAAGTTCCACACCACATCGGCTGGAACTACCACAAATATTACAATTAACACGGGATTCTAATTTACCACAACCAATATATTAGCAGTGTTAAAAAAAAAGGTTGAACTTTGAACGCCAAATTCAAAAAAAGGAAAAAAGAAAAATTGCACAGCAAATTCTCATAAGCTACAACAATCAATGAATTGCAAAAATGGGTTTCAAATTTGCAAACTTGGAAGATATTACGCCACAATCATGATACAATTCATAAGAAAGTATATCAGAAAGAACTATACAACACTTCAAAACACATAATCAATGAAGAAAGAGAAAAGTACCATAACAGACTCGCCATTCTCAAGGCAGTTGATAGCTTGAGCCTGAAAAGGGTCAAGAGTGAAAGGGAATTCCTTAGCAGGGGTTGAGTCAGAATTGACTGAGGTTGAAGATGATGGCGCAACATAGCTTTCTGGGTATGATACATCATGAAAACAAGTCACACTCTCATTGTTGATATTAGCAATGTTGTTGTTGTTGTTGTTGTTGTTGTTTTCTTCTTTGAGTATTTTGTGGGGTGGTGAGTTAGACTCCATTGTTGGTGGTGTTGTTGTTGTTGGTGGTGTTGGGATTTCTTCTGCAATTGATTTCCTCTTCACCGAACCCATTCTTGCGTGCAGCGGCTGAATGAGAGGCAAGGCAGTGTAGAGTAGAGAGAGACAGACTTGAGCGGAAATTCACGTAATTCAACTGCACGACTTATTCCGAAGCCCTAGAGTAATTCGAATTTTTTTCTTCAATAATGTAAATTAGATCGGAATTTACGASTTTGCGTCGATTTTGAAACTAATAACCAATCTACCGTCCATGTAGGATCGGTAGTTTGGTATTATTTTTTTTAATTTGTCGTTGATAAAACGCTATTTAAAATAGCGTTTTATTAAAAGAAAATGTGAACTAAAATAGCGCAGTATATAAATATAAGACAATAGGAAATATTGGAGAGTCGCTATTCAAAATAGCGAAATAGTTAATAAAACGCTATTTGAGATAGCGTTGTTCCATTTAATAGAGATAACTGAGATTAGTGAAATTGGAATCAAAAAACAAAACGTCAGAGTGTACTTCGCAATTCCTCGTACAACCTCACTCCTCACTTTCCTTCGCAAGTCCCAACCTTCAATCCTCCTTCTCGCCGCCACCAGTTCCTCCCTTGTCGTCGCCGCTAGTTCCTCCCTCATTGCCGCCGCCATTCTCGCCGTCCTCGCCTGAAGTCTCTCGCAGCGGCCCCACGAGCCCTCTTAGTCGAAATTCCTCTCAGCCCTATCAGTCCTCTCACTCGCGGTGGTCAGTTCAATTTCTTTTGCCCTAATTTTTGTATTTTTCCCAATTTTGTTGATTGTTTGTGTGTTATTCGATTGATTGTTTTGGGTTTGTGTTGAAATTGAGTTTATTTGGGTTGCATGTTAACTTAAAATTCTGATTAAGTTGAATGTATTTGTCTTGGGTTATTGGAATTCTGAAATTGTTTTGAAAATGAATGAAATTTGAATTGAATTGTTGGAATTCTGATTATGTATTGAAATTCAATGAAATTTGAATTTTTTTAGATGAAAATTCTGATTATGTTTTGATATTCATTGTAATTTTTTTGTGTAGAATTATTGGAACAATGTCATGAACATTAACCAATTATATCTTGTTATCATGAACATTAAATTAGATTTAGTTTCAGAATGAGGTTCTAAAATTAATTTTTTGTTAAATAATGTTTTTATTGAGAAGATGGAAAATCCAATTTTTCCCATTTTGTGTTGTTGGGGTGGGAAGCTTATTCATAACAATGGAGATGTCGAGTATAGGGATGGCGAGCGAAAATTCATCTTTATCAACTCTAGAATGACTTATTTGCAAGTGTTAGAGGAGATTTACATAGTCATTGGTTGTGATCGCACTCTTTTGGACTTGAAAATTCTAATGAGATATCCCTTGGACGTTAATTCCTTTGCACCCATGCCTCTAAATGACGATAACGCACTAAAGGCAATGTGGATGGCAATATCTCAAATCTCTGCTAATGTAGTGCAGTTGTTTGATGAGTTGGTACCAAAGAACCCAACCACCCAAACCATTACAGGTTCCATGCCTCATCTAGTATCAACCATGCACTCTGAAATGCCTCTGTCCAATACTAGTCTCGGAGTAGGTTCTTTTACAAGAATGCTTGTTGATAATGACTATGGATTGGAAAATTTGGAGTTMYAGGAGTTAGAGCATAATAATGTAGATCATTTTGGATATGATGACATTGGYGTTGATAGTGATGAGGGTGAGGATGAAGGTGCACAAGAAGAGTATGACAATGCCATTAAGTCGAGTGCTCCATCCCAAACCTTTAATGTAGTCGAAGAATTGGATCCGGCACATGAAGATTGTTGGCGGACATGGTTCGGAAAGAACGTTTTTCAAGGTGAGTTTGTCATAGGGCAAGAGTTTGACTCGTTGGAACATTTGAAAGATGTTGTCAAGTCTTATTCTATATATAAAAACCACGTGTTTCGAGTTTTGGAGGCGGAGCCATCAAAGTATGTGGTTYAGTGTAAGAGGAAAACATCTCACAACTGTCATTGGAGATTACGTGCTGTTAAAGATCCTGTTCTTCCTATTTTCTGAATTGTTAGGTATAAGGGTCCTCATGTGACTAATTGTGTAGGTGATGTCAACTCACTTGATCATCCCATGCTTACTTCTGATTTTGTTTGCAATGTGATACAAGATCTAGTACGAGCGGTCCCTTCTTTGAAAATAGCTCATATTGTACAAACCATAAAAGATCGATTCCACTTCACAATCACATATCGGAGAGCATGGCTTGCTAAGCAAAAGGCAATCACCAATGTTTTCGGAGATTGGGAAAATTCTTTCTCAGAACTTCCTCGTTACATGCATGCTTTGCAAGAGTCTAATCCCGGAACTYTTGTTTATTGGTGGACAACTCCTACCACTCATCCTACCGTTCAGTTCTTTAAAAGAGTATTCTGGGCTTTTAAGCCCTCAATTGATGGATTTCAACATTGTCGTCCTTTGCTTACCATAGATGGTACTCACTTGTACGGAAAATACAAGGGAACTATGCTAATTGCAATGGCTACCGATGCTAATTTTCAACTGTTTCCACTTGCTTTCGCAATTGTAGAATCAGAAAATGTTGAATCTTGGGGATGGTTCGTGGTTTGCTTGAAGGGTGTTGTGGGAAATAGAAAAGCTATGTGTATCYTTTCTGATAGACATGCAGGTATTCTTAGTGCAATGACAAATCCAAATATTGGTTGGCACTTTCCAAATGCCCACCATCGAWTTTGCATCAGACATCTTGCTTCGAATGTTAGTAGGCATTTTGGATTGCACTTGAAGAATCTTTTTGGTCGTGRTGRAGATGCTCGTCAGAAAAAAAAGTTTGATTTCTGGTTTGATCGAATTGGWCAATTCAAATTGCCCGCCCGAAGTTATTTGGAAGACATCCCTTTGCACCAATGGTCAATTCACCARGATGGGGGATATCGATATGGCGTGAAAACTACAAACATGTCAGAGGTCTTTAATGGAGTGCTCAAGGGAGCTCGATGTCTACCTATTAAAGCACTTGTTGAAATGACCTTTTATCYAGTTAATCGCTACTTTGTTACTCGACYAGGATGGAGTAAGCAAAGGGCAGAGGAGGGCCACCAGTATAGCAATTATGCGGAAAAAGTAATAGAGGCAAACATGAAAAAATRTGCTTTCCACGATGTCACTCCCTTTGACTATGAAAAAGGCTTATTTCAAGTGAAGACAGGTCGTGGATCAAGGGGGCAAGGGAAAGGCGGCAAAGTACACACCGTTAATCTGTTTGACAAATTTTTGCACATGTGGAAAACTGAATATATACAAGTTGTCGTGTTCCCATGTACTTGTGGTATGTAGGCATCACAATGTGTCGCACATTTATTTGGTGGATCCTTACTTCTCAACATCAGAGTATCGACAAAGTTATTTGAAAAGCTTCAAACCACTGCCTGACATATCATATTGGCCACCTGCCACTGGTGTTAAAGTTTTTCCTGACCCTACAAGTGGAAGGGGAAAAGGTAGACCGAAAGCGACACGTATTYAGAATGAAATGGATCATGGAAAGCGATCGAAGATTTCCTGTGGTTTATGCAATCAACAAGGTCACAACAGAAGAAGTTGCCCAAAAAAAGCTAGTACTTCAGGGACAGGGTACTAATTTAATTTTGTATTAACTAATATAATTTCGTGATCGTTGATTATTTTGTCATTCAATTTTGTACCTCCCAATTTAATGACTAATTATTCAACTTTTGCAATAACTAAATTAATTTTGCTGTCGTTGATTATTTCGTTACTGTTGATTATTTTTTCATTAATGCCTAATTTTTTTTATGGTCTTTCAGGTCACATGGGGTCTACAAGAAGCTGGTAATTATAATTGGGGTAGCGCCGCCTTAGCTTTCCTTTATCGGRAATTGTGTCGTGCTTGTYAAAAGAACAGGARCGAAATGGGTGYGCCTTTGATCTTGTTACAAATTTGGAGTTGGGAGCACATACTTATTGGAGTACCTCAGATACGTCGTGTTCGGGATCCGCAAGCAGTCGACGTGGAACACGAAGAAGATCCTCAGATATTCGGGTCTCAACATCAACGTCATGTTGATCCTCTAGCTTGCACGTAATGTTCCTGTCCGATATTTTTTATGGTAATATTGATAGAGTAATTTCACTATAAACACATTGATCTTAACTTAGTTTTGATGTTTGTTTTTGAAGTTGGCTACGAGTTCACATTTCCGYAAAGCATACGGCAAAGTGTCTAAGCTACTATAGAGATGCCTTGGACCATCAACGTGAAAATCAGGTACGAGTCTTGTTTGCAAACTATTTCATACAACCATTCGAATATTTTCTAAGTCTCTTTTGTTTAATTAATATGGCAGATGATTTGGGAACCATACAAAGAGGACATCCTACGTGAGTTACCCGAGATATGCCGCTCTGATCGACATGTGTGGCGTACAACTGCACCACTCATTTGCTTTGATATTGTGGAAGTTGTACACTGCCAACACGGGTGATACGTCACTAATCGACTTTGAACAAAGAATCCTACATCCTACGATACAAGTGACAGCTTCACCGCTTGGATGGGAGAGGAAGCAACAAGACTACCTTCTTTGCATGCAACCTACATTGATTGAGTGGACAAAGCGTGAAGAGAAATTGGTTTCAGGGAACACTTACACTGGTCAATGTAATTCTGAGTAAATGAGATGGTCGAACATAACAAGGGTTGCTAGTCACTCACCGACAATTCATCATCGTTCTAGTCATATCAACTTGCAACAACAGACCATGTTTTGGTATGCGACTTGAGCACTTGAAATTTTAATTGTTCATATGATTTGTTATATTTTATTATTTGATATGAATCATATTATTTATATGGTTATCTTATATGATTTTATTATTTATTATTATTTAATGAGTTTATTAAATTTATATGATTTTATTATTTATTATTATTGATATGATTTTATTTTTATATGATTTTATTATTTATTATTATTTATTTGATTTATTATTTATATGAATTTATTATTTTATTATTATTTTATTTGATTTTATTATTTTATGATTGCTAAGGTCAAAGCTCTTGCGGATGTGGTAATGAGATAACTAGAGCAGTTCAAGCTGCAGAAGATTTGCCTCCGAATAAAGCATTACCTTTCACTTTGGAGACTTTACGGAGCTTGAGTACCGCATGCACTAGCACTTTGAGTGATGTTGGTCATTCACACCTCCTTGATCAAGYCAATGTTCTTCGTTCGCAGGTTAGCCAAGCTACTCCAACTGAATCAACATAAGTACGACAACCTCCTTCTCAATCGAAAAAAGGTGGAAAAGGCAAAGGACGGGGATTTAGAGCCCCCCGTGTTGRAGGTTCGAACTCCACTCCCCCTAACACTTCTACTTTTACTTCTACTTCCTCCCATATAGAGACATCGACCTCCCCCCATATACAGACTCCGACCTCRTGCCAACTTGAAAATCAGCCCTCCTCCCAACTTCACACTCAACCCTCCTCTCGTATCGAGTGTGACACTCAGGCTACTACTTCTATGACTCCTCTCAATGAAGCCGAGGCTACTCCTTCCCCTAATACTCTCAACGAAGCCGAGGCTAGTTCCTCCAATACTCCTCTCATTCAATCCGAGACTATTTCTCCTACTTCACGTACTTCTTCTGCTCCGAATGTTGAACCTTGCAGTACCACTACATTAGTTGGATCTCCTCCTGCAGACGTACACTATCAACGCCGCAAACGTCAGAAGAAAGGGTCGTCTTTGGACACAATATCTGAGGTAGATTAGTTATGGAGTGTTTAATCATCACCCCTTAGGAAGAAACAATGATGAAGCTAGTTTTGTTTTGGAAACATGTAATTGAAAAAAAAAACTAACTTTGTACTTGTGACTTCCCTTTGTATTGGCAACTTTGTTTAGGACTTTCTACTTGTTTTGTTGCTTCCGTTTTTCGGCCAAGTATTTGCAATATATTAATATCGTTAGAAGTAAGTTGTTCTTTTGGAAA
>SNQN01004053.1:0-23084 GCA_008642245.1 Bassia scoparia
CTTTTTTCCTTTTTCATCTTTTTTGTAAACCACTAGATGTATCATCCATATTTATTTAAGTTAATTTTTTGTAAATAATGTAGTTAATTTTTTGTAAACCACTGTAATACTACATGTATCATCTTTTTCCCTTACATCTATATCGATACTAATATTTAAAAAAGTAGATAAAATCTATGACATTTTTGTAAATAATAGCATTATGCATGTACATATATATTACCCCAACATTAATTTAATAAAAATGATCAAACTACCTTATATTTCCTTATAATTACAACAATTGCCACTAACTTTCCAGTCTTTCCTTCCTTCATAAAAATGAACTAGAGTATCAACTTTTTACTTTACACCCAGGAAGTGACTGAAAAATATATAATGAAAATTAATTAAAATAATTTTAAAACCACTAACTTATAATCTCATTCTAAATAATATTAAAATTGTTATGATTAATTTTCTCATTTACATTGTTAAATTAATCGAAATGGTTTTGACACCACCAATTTAATTATAGAAAATTAGAAATTGAGCAACATGTGTATTTCCTTTTTTAAATCTGATCAAACTCCTTTACCCTATGTTTGGATAACAAAAAATGAAAGGAAAGGAAGGAGAGTGAAAGGGAGGGGGACAATTTCCTTTTATTTGGWTATAGATTTAAAGGAGGGAAGGGGATGGAGAGGGAGGGATCCTCCCTCTTTAATAAGCTTAATCCCTTCAAATTTGGAGGGAAAATGRACCACACTTTTCTCCTTCCTTTATCTTCCCTTCCCTTCATCCTTTCTCCCTCCTCTCACTTTCTTTCATCCATTGTTATCCAAACATAGCCTTAATTCCGTTTCGATCAAATTTTGTCAATCATTTGATATATATGGCACTTAAATAAGATTCCATTAGTTCGTGTCATGTACAAAATTAAACATGCATACTTGTGACTTTGTGAGTTAGAAAAATTTTAGTATTGATAATGGTAGAAATCGTCATGGTCAGTAATTATTAATCATAACGTTATACTTCACATTTATTTTAATTTGGTAGCATACATGCGTTATTATAAACATTCTGTTAGAATTATTTTTATAAATTGTAATTTTGTAAATTGTGCCGCATACGCGTGCATCAAAAAACTAGTATATATATAAATGAAAGGATTTTTCCCCTTTATCCCTTTGTTTAACGTATTAACCCATATATCCATCTGTTTTTGAAATGCACATACACCATATTTAGACTTATATAATGTGTATTACTCAAACGGAAAAACTAACATTTAAGTTTAACCTTTTAATCTGATAAAAACTCAAAATGGATTAATTACCTAACGTCTAAAACTTAATTAATTTTTAAATTGCTAATTTCTCTCTCTTCTCACAACAGCCAACCACTACACCAGCCAGTCTAACACTAGTCCATTCGCACACCAATTTGCACTCACTACTTTGCACTACCACCAAAACCACCAAGCCATGAACCATCGTAGATACCCCGCAAGAACCCCATAATTCAATCCAATTGACCCAACCCACGAATTGGTTCTCTAAATTCAGCCCAATTGGAACCAACTGAATTGCTGATACTTGATGTACTTTGTTTTGTTGTTTATGGTTTTGTACCTCTATATTGGCCAAGATGGAAATACTTTACTACTACAAATTGCTTTATCTGGTTACTCTTGTTTTTTTTTTTTTTTAGCCACAAAATAATATCTATTATATAATTAAGGGAGAGATGGGCCGATGACAGGGTCAGGTGAATTTACAATTTTACGTCCTCTCTTACTAGTAACACTAAGTCAATACACTTCAACGATTAACAACCAATAATAATGAATGTATGCTAAAATTGATATTTTTCCTAAAATAAACCATCAATCAATCATAACTAGCTTTTTTGCACGCGATGCGTGGAGTTAGTTCAACTTTGTATTACTATGAACTGCACGGCTCACCTATATTATATTGTTATTAAATAGTAACAATAATATAATTACAAGTTGAATAAAATTATTATCTTGATATATAGAATAAGCATCGTAATCATAAATGTATAGTACAAAAAAAATATTCCACTAATACAATGATGACCGAAGAAAAAATAAATGATTACAGAGTAAAAAGACATGCTTGATATTAAAACTATACAAGTAAACATAAGCAAAATGCATAATGTAGAAGTAGGAGTATAAGACACATTATTTTTGTCAAAATATAAGATTAATTTCATCGCAATCTATTATTGCCAAATGATCTTATCCCCTCTCGTATGTACATAACTAAATGAATTCTTAAGATATATTCAAATAATTTCAAAATGAATTTTAATCTTTTGATAGATTAATCACAATTTTAAACTTTATTGGGTTTGATCAAATTGTTTGACCAACTTTTCTTTTTATCCTTTGTATGTGAATCATATTGTTTTGGCATGTAAATGAGGGTTATTTGTAATTCCAAGGGGGACACCATTGCTCCCTTGGCAATATAAAAGAGATAATTGTTTTTTTAAATATAATCATAATAAGTTAACTACAAATGATCACTCAAAAACCAATACTTCACAAAACTTAATTAATAAACAAAATGAATGTACAAATAATCATTAGCTAAATGAACTTCAATCAATCCAAATAAGACAACTGCAATTAAATTCTACAATAATAACGATTCTTTCAAATTTTCAACACTACATATTGTTAAATGTTAAAAGGAATTCCTCAGTAACCTGAGGTTTGGCCTAATAGCTCTTATACACCCGAGGTCAGGATAGGATCAGATAACCTGGGTCAGGCGTATATATCACGTGACCTAGCCGTTAAAATTTAACTGACGCCGGTATTTTTGACTAAGATTGTTAGTGTTGACTCTAATTAACCCATAAAATCTTTAAAATAAAAAATTAATAAAAAACTCTAATAATGCTTCTTCCCTCCTTCTCCTTCGATCTCCTCTTCATCCTTCAAACCCCTCTTGTTCAGACCACCATCACCCTTTGTTCCTTCCTCCTCTCCTGCTTCCCACCTCCGATCCTTCCTCCTTTTGCCCACCTCCTCCTTGCTCTACCTCACCAATCACAACAAGGTGACAACACAACAACAACAATAATAGCAGCACCAGCACCACTACAAGAACGCCCCAACCACCACCAGCATGCACAACGACGACCCCAACACCCGCGACCCAACAACGACAACCCAACACCGCCTAAAGAACAAATGAACCACAAAATAAACCAAAACAAAGAACAATTCGGCGTTTAAAATTTGGCGAAATTAGGTTACAAATTTGTGGTAATTTCAATTGTTTTTTGGGTGAATTGTGAATATTCGAACAAACTCCAAATTGGATGAAATTCGAAAAATTCGAATGGTGGCGGTGTGGGTTGTGCTGCCGCGTCGTTGTTTATTGTGTCTCGACTGGTTGTCGTCGTTGTGTGGTGTGCTAGTGGTCATTTGCTATGGGCGGTTGTTGTGGACTGCTGCCTGCTAGTGTGTTGTTGAAGCAACACAACAACAGTAGAAGGAGATGATCGAGCAAATGGGTTTTGGTGGTTAGATTGGTGGTTCATGTGTGACTGGAGGTGGCAGTGGGAAAAGGAGGTGCGGAAGATGAAGGAGCGAGGAAGAGAGGCTGTGGTTGTTGGCAATGGTGTATGGTGTCAAGGGAGTCAAAGGGTAAGGAAGGAGGGAAAGGTTATATAGTTTTATTATTTATATTAGTATATTAAGGTATAGGTTATTAGGTTAATTGATGAAAAGTAACGGTGTTATGTTTTTAACGGAAAAAGTAACGGCAGGGTTATGTGAGCTTTATACCCCACTCAGCAGGTTCTATCTGATCACTTAATTCAGGTGTATAAGAGCTATTAGGCCAACCTTAGGGTTTACTGAGGAAATTTCCCATGTTAAAGAATAATCATCCACACAATCAACTAAAAACACAATATATAAATTTATAACAATTGAAAATTCATATTGTACAGCCATCAACATTAGGTTAATTCAAAAACAACTTCATCATTTGAAAGGAACTTAACAAATCTTTAAAAATATATATTTTTTCTATCACTCATTTTAGTATCAGATTCGACATTCAAATAGCCATAACACTATTTATCAGTATGAATAAAGCTACACCATCAGTTATAAAGTAGTAATAAGATTAACTAAGACTTCACTACATGTGTAATTTATTCCTTACTCTATATTGGAAAATTGGTTGGAAACACTATGTTATATAATATTTGGACAAATTTTTCTGCAGATCGATTGATGACAAATTTAAAGAGCTCTCAATTCCATGTTAAATTTTAATGAATAATGGCAAAAAGCTTGTACTACGTGAATGGATGCATGACCTCTATTAAAGAGCAGCAAAGTGTGGTAGTGTTTACTGCTTTGTTATTAGCAGGATTCAGCAAAATGAGCAGATAAGAAGATTACAGAGAAATGTGTTGCAACCATTTATGCTCTTCATGAAACATTCTATTTGGCTGTGGATAGTAATGCGCCGATGATCCTGAGTTGATGAAGAAATAATGTTGACGAAAGTGAATGGAACACACCTTACATCTTGCCATCATCCATCACACTTTGAAATTGCACTTGCTTTGATCAATCAGTTTAATGGCAAAGAATTCATCAAGTTCAATCATGGAGTTAAAGGAAACAAGGACAGAGAGGGAAGACAATCATGCACCTACTTGACGAGTATGATAATTAAGCAGCACACAACTGCAATAGTTGGTATATATACAAGTCCTCCATCACTCCTATCTATCAATCTGTTCATTATCTCCGATCCATTTTAATTATTTATATTGATATTATATAATATTTTGTCGTTTTAGAAGGAATGGCTAGAAGCTAGCTGGCCGTCATGCATATGGATTAAATGCTTTACCAAGCAAACAATGGAGATCTGAATACGCATTAAAAGCAAGATGTTGAAATATATCGTGTGAATGTTAAGAACCCAGACGGACGCACATATCTCACATTGCGCTTCGAATCATCATGCCATGTCCTGAACACGCTCTCAAAATGACCATTTTGATCTATCTATGGAAGGAGCAAGGATACCTTTACATCTTGCTGCTCTTGCTTCAAACTCAAACAACTCATTCTTGAACGTGACCAAAGTCAAAACATTTGATAATACTAGCCGCGCCATGAAAGAAAAAATTCAAAGGGAATACATACTCCATGAAGCTGCACGTTTGCGGGACTACAAGGTATTTTTTCGAGGTCACTCAAAGACCAAGACGTCAGCGATGTGAATCACCGTGGTGAGTACGTACAACGTAATGTAGCCCGCCACAGTGAGGTTTAGTCTTTTGAAAGGCTTTTTCCAAAACTCTTCATGTTTTTTAGCTCGGATTTTCTCATATTAACCACTATCATTTAATTAAAATCACGTATTTTATGTCGATGCCAAATTCATTCCAGAAGACGACTGAAAAATACAACCTAAATTATTAACTTATTATTGAGACTAAAGATGCAATATGTCTAGGTCTAGGCCACATTGACACGCCTAGTCAACCTAATTTAAGGATATGGATCTTAATTTTTTAAAGCCTACAAAAAGGCAAAGTATGAGTTTATAAGTATTGGTTAAGGGTATAACTTTTTATTTACTTAGGCAAAAAACCTGGACTGAAATTTGTGGCAGTGAGACAATCTTGATGTGATGTTTTTAAGATGCACGGCCAGATGGCACGAAATTTTGCATGAATGTGCATTTTTTGGGTGAAATTTTGGTTTTCAAACTTATGTACATTTTAAGCAAATCCATGCCATCATTGTATAAATTATGCACATTACTTTTTCCGTGAAATAATATGACTATCCATACAGAAATCAATGATCATGTAAATGTGAATGAAGCTATTGAGCTCATAACAAGAACAAGGTAAATAAGGAGAATTTATTATTTTGATAAAAGATGGTACAAAACGACAAAAGGTCAGAGTATATCAATATATACAAGATGTAAACAGAGTTGTTAGCACGTGTAACAAACTCAGGAAAAGAAAAAAATAATAATATTTAAACATAATATAGTTCATACACCCCTGCAAGCTGAGATTGAGAAATAAATCCAAGCTTGAAAAGAAAAGTGCTGAGCGAGCAACCTTGGTGAATAAGTCGCAACTTGGTTAGTACAGAACATGTGCAGTATTATTAAAACTGCCTTAACCTGTCGCGTAATGTAATGCATGTCTCTTTAGATGTTTAGACTGTATGAAAAACAGGGTATGCGCCATGTGTTCAGCGACTTGTTGTACAAAGGTAATAGCAAAGGCATAGCACCTCAAGTCTTCTAATAACCAGAACCCAGACAATCTCACTAGCAAGAAGACATGTACGGATTCAGTTTCGACAAGAATTTACTAACGTGCTTGTTTCTTGGTTTCCATGAAACAAATTATCACCAACGAACACACGATAGGACATAAGAGACCTACTACTGTATTGACAGCTACTCAATCAAAATCGGAGTAGGCCGATAGATGCAAAGAAGTGGAACAGAGTAAAAAATCCCCTTATCATGACGGCTTCAGTATTTCAAATATACAAGCACAGCTCGAAGATGAGGTGCTCTAGGACTGCAAAATTGGCTAAGATGTTTGTGTAGCAGGAATATCGGCCTTAGTGATACCAGTAACAGAAGTAACCACAACTCTTGGATTATATCTAGGGTAACTGAAGCAACTCACCATCAGTAGTAAGATAATTCAGACCCAGAGGCAAAGGTGCAACGTAGGAGTACAATCAGTCAAGAAGCATTAGCAGTATATCAGAGATGATTATCTTCTAAATAGAAAACCCCAGCATAGTTCGAGTAATTGATCCAAGAAAATAACTAAGTGCACCAGATTTATAATGAAGCTACATCCAAAGCATGTTTGACTTCATTAATTTGAGTTGAGAAGAACCTGTCACTAGATGTCATCAACATAGACAAGAAGAACAAAATTTGATTATTATGTGACGGGTAAACAGGAGTACTTGGTGAGACTGCACAAAACCAAGATTTAACAAGAATTCTTGAGCTCCTTGTCCATTGTCGTGAAGCTTGTTTAAGTCCATATAAGGATTTTTGTAATTGCAACTTGCCCTGGTATGCTTAGTAAACCAGATGGAGGAAACAATAAACTCCTCCTCAACATGCCATGTAAAAAGCATTATAACATCGAGTTGACAAAGAGCACCTTAACGTAGCTCCAGCAATAAGATCGCACAGTAAAGTTTGGCTACTGGAAAAAGTTTGATCAAATCAACTCTCAACCTGTTGATAACCAATGCAACCATGCGTGCCTCAACCTTTCACAGAGCCCAGACGAGCTTAGTTTATATCACCCCACTTACAGAACCGTAGCTTTCTTACCCTCAGGTAAGTAGTCGAGTCAAGTTGTTTGCTTCCATGCATGCAAGCTCTTGCCTGCATGTCAGTCTGCCACCTTCATGTTTTGAGCTTGGTGAAAGTCTAGGCTCAGGAATATGAGCAGTAGCAGAAAAAGAAAGGGAAGAACTCAAAGAGAAGGTATCTTTGTGAGGGAGATAAAGACTTGAAAAGCAGCAAACTTGACAGTGTTTAACTTGTCTTTGCTAGGATAAGGAGAAGGAGAAACATGAGTAGTTGACACTAGTTAAGAGTAAAATAACAAAGTTTCAGATAGTGCATGAGAAACGAATCTGAAAAACCTAGAAGGCAAGCAGAACAAGGAGAGATGGATCAGGAACTATAGAAGGAGAAAGTAGGTAGGTGGAGAAGAATGGGTAATGGGTTGGGTGAAAGAGAGTAAGAGTTGAGGAGTAAGGACATAATGATGGGGTCTGGATCACCAAGGAAACCAAAGGGAGAGAAGGAGAATTATGTAGCAGAACTGGAGAAGGAGTATAAAAGGAAATATTGCTCATGGGAAAACAAGCATCTTTGGAAGTAAAAAGATGAGACTCTAATCATACACCTTATAAAGCTTGCCAAAAGGATAGCCAGAATAAGCATCTTTGGCTTTGGGATCAACCTTATTCCTTAGACTGTCAGTGTTATATGCAAAACAAAGGCATCCAAAAACCCTAATATCATATGTAGGGTGGTTACAATAACACCTCAATTGGTGATTTCCTTGTAATACTTAGAAGGTAATGATTGATTAAATGAGTAGCAGCAGAAGCAATCACCCCCAATAATTCTTAGAAGCTTAAGCATGCATTGAGAGCCCTAGAATCTCAAGTAATGGGGATGTTTCGCTCAACTCTCCCATTTTGTTGAGGAACACAACACACTCCGTGGTGAATAATGCTTGAGAAGCAAGATTCAGATTTAATAACTAAGTCCATATATCAGTTCTATCACCTTAAAGACATACCAATGAGTGGAAACATGGCAAAGATTTTTGATAATACTAAGCACATGAGCTTATTCTGCAGTAAACAGTCCATGTGGTTCGACTACAGTCATGCGAGGATAGTAAAATATGGCCCATTAAAGAGGAATTTGTATGGCCCCAAAGGTCATATGGACAAGAGCAAAACAGTACTAGCATACTAGAACTACGGAGAAGGAAGTGTGTGTTTAGCTAGAACACAAATTTCACAGTGTAATCATAAAGAAGAACAATTACAACAGAAGATATTTTATTTTTGACAAGGAACATTGCCCAGCTAGCATGTAAAGATTAAAATAACAGTAGAAGATTTAGTTGAATTAGCTTGAATGTAGAAGAAGAAATCGGCAAAACAGAAGCTGTACTTATTAACAACAGTAGTAGAGAGAAAAACAACAGGAGATTCAGTAAAAAATATGGAGTGGCTTAGCTAGATTGAACAGCCTTTGGAATATGAAGATTGCCAAAGAGAAACTAGAAGAGAAGTAGTATATAACCACCACATTTTCTTGCAACTGCAAGAAACGCCGAGGAAAGGTCTGAAAAGAATAATCTCAGCATCAAACTTCACTACAAGCGCATTCAAGAAGCCAATTGACCAATAGACAAAGATTATGTTGAAACCCTTCACCAGAAGAACATTACAAAACAAGAGAGTCATGAACAGGCACGAATCCAACAATCATCCAATTTATGTGAACCAATCAGGTAATCCACGAATAGTTTGCAGAGAACAGTTTATCAACAAAATAGACTCATCACACCATATGCCTAGTAGCACAGAATCAACATCCAAGTCATTATTAAGACATTTAAAGGCACCAAAGAAAGAGCATATGAAGAAATACTGATGCAGAAGTAGGAGATCAAAATAAGAAGAAGAATCAGCAAGTTGCTTGCCTTCATAGCTTTGAAACTTTCTTGCAATTAGAAGCGATCATGGCAGAATTAAGAGACGCCTCTGAAGTAGATGCACCATCACATCAAGAGGTGTATCAGGAGAACCAGAAGAGAGGAATCAAACGGAATTGTGCAACCATACGAAATGAGAGGATTTGGATTTGAGTGATTAATCAGTCAGGATACCGTCAATTTGTAGCACTGTATCCAATAGTATGTCCTTTAGATTTACAAGGATACAAGAAACGATTAGCACGTTCCTTCTTCAATGTCGATCGAGTGAAGCAGATCGAAGATTACGAGGTGGATAGCGAGACTTACGAGCCGCCGCTATCGCAGACTCTCAGAAGAAGAGATGAGAAGAATGAACTTCTATGCTTCTCACCTGTGTGACAGAATTGACGATAATGGAGAGGAAGAGGATCTTGCGAAGAATATTAGTAATGTTTCATCGTAAGCCTCGTTAGACCGAGAAGAAATTGCATGAGCTTCTGTTCATACCTGCTGAATTCAGTGAAGCTTTTTAAGAAATTCACAAGTACACGTGCAGCAACTCCACAATCACAACTAGGTATAGCTCGCAGACTCTCATTCATCCATTATCTCTTTCAATTTGCCAAATGGTCAAAATTGAGAGATTAATCTTCGGAGACTTTATATCCCTTCTGAGCTGGTAATTCAAGGGCCTATGCTTTGTGACCAGACGCCATCAATTTCAGACACAATTCAGCAACATCTCAACATAGCAATCACAACAATTTGCCTTCATGGACGAAACAAGCCAACTCAACACCATGAATGACGATCGACGCCATTTCGGTAGGAGCATCAGAAGATAGGCTCCTTAATGAACATTCACGAAACGATGTTTTGTTCTTTCGCACCAAAGCACTGATTGAATGGACGCTTCAACGCAATATTAACGCATAAAGACAACAGAGACAGCGAGAATTCGGATTGTAGATGCGAAATGAAATAAGGACGAGAGTAGAATAAGATGATCCAGAGCAGAATTTTCAGACTCATATTGAACTAGAGCAGAATGAAACAAGAAGCGCAACAAGAAGCAGAAATCGAACAAACGAAATCTGGAAAAAATGCAAAGAATCTCCAAAATAATCGAAATTCGCAACAATCGAAGCAACGATTGAAGCAAAACACGAAAAATTGAAAAGAAAACAGAGCAATTTGAAGAATAAAAAAAAAAAATCTCAGATTGAGATTAGTCTGATAACATGTAACTTTGAGATTGAAGCTATGTGAGCTCATAACAAGAACAAAGGTAATAAGGAGAATTTTATTATTTGATAAAAGATGGTACAAAAACTGACAAAAGGTCAGAGTATATTCAATTAACAAGGATGTACAGAGTTAGTTACACATGTAACAACTCAGGAAGAAAGAAAAAATAATAAAATATTTAGAAATAATATAGTTCAATAGATCAGATTGTTTTGACACTTCTCATGATTTTATAGGGTGCTTCTCATTTGATCCTTGATATGTAGTGTTAGGATCCAATGACAAGGGCCATTAGAAATGAGAAGTGTGAGAGAAAAGCAATATTGATCGTTGATTTTCACTAAATGATCATGTTGCATAAGTTTTAATAGAAATGTGAATTTTTTACATATGTGTGCAAAAATTTTGAAAATTGTTTGATTTGGCACATTTGCAGGAAATTTGTGCACATTTACTTTTTCGTGAAATAATATATTTCATGACATCCTATAAAAATCAACGATTAAAATCTTCTAACCTTCTCATTTTAAAGCGTGCTGCTTCTCATTTGATCCTAATTATAATACTTGTATTAATAACTTAATTTTGAGCGAAAGAATGACAATATATCATCTTTCCATTTTTAAATTTTTTACTTTCTTGTCGCTTTTATCTTTCTTTTTTCAAACAAAACAATATGATTTTCATATGATTAACAATTCTTTTTCTCTTTTTTTCTCTTTTAGTTTTTTTAAATGAAAAATCTTTTACCATATTATTGAACATAATGTGACGTGTGTATCTGTTTCTTCCCCCCCCCTTTTTAAACCTTTTTTTTCTTTTTTATATTTTTACAATCGATGGCACGAGAATGAAAAAACTGTCACAATGACACTGCACTTTTTTCTCCCTTAAAAAGTTGTTTGTACTTTGTAAGTTGTTTTGTTTTTTGTGACCAATTAAAAAAGACCGCATTGACTATGTAAATTTATTAATGACCATTTTAAATAAATACCAATTAACATCACTTTAAAAAGATCAAATAAAATGAATTTTTTTTAATTTTTATATTGATAATGAAAAATTAGGAAAATTTCTAATCAAACTTGTAGATTGATTTAATAAATCAATCCAGTGACATAATCTATAGGATTCCGTGATTATGTAACTTTT
Organism: Bassia scoparia; assembly: GCA_008642245.1. Classification (NCBI taxonomy): domain Eukaryota; kingdom Viridiplantae; phylum Streptophyta; class Magnoliopsida; order Caryophyllales; family Amaranthaceae; genus Bassia; species Bassia scoparia. The sequence continues at coordinate 11,689 of SNQN01004053.1, forward strand.
TGGTTAATCAAGTAGGATATATTTTGACTCCAAAAGTTGTGCATATACAAATATGTCACCGGATTGATTAGAAATTCCTCATAAAATTAGTGGTCAAGTAAGAAACTTAATGATAACTGTTATATCATTACATCATTTTAATTTGTAATACATAGCTTATAAATTATTACTATAGAACTATTTTATAAATTGTAATTTTGTACATCAGTGCACGCATCRCGTGCATAAAAAAAACTAGTGTGCTATAGGATAAGGAGTACTTGAGGAGTGAGAGGAAGRGAGAGAATCGGATGATGGACCATTAGCAAAAACCGTATGTGTCACATAATCTTTATAAAAAACATTTGGATACTTTTCCCAAAGACCACRATCCAAATTCGTTGTACTATTAGATTGATCTAAGCCATYAGGCCCATCAGAAGGTGAAGTTAAAATAGACTGTGTTGGTGGCTCAGGGATAGTGTGTTGTTGGGCTGACCCAGTGGACATTGAGTCAGTAGCAAGCAAGACAGAGGATTGCACARGTAAACTGTTATGATCGAAAGCATCAAGTGGGACTTCGTGACCATTATCAATATTTTGAGAATTCGAATTATGAGAGGTATTAAAAGAATTAGGATGAATTGTGATGTTGTATTATTCATGAATTCTTAGGTTTTTATACACATTTAAAATATCTAATATAGGAAACAATCTTCCCACAATATATAATAGGAAAAATTCACAAAAATAATCCCACCTTTGGGGTGTCTTCCAAAAATAATCCGAAACGAACTTTGGAGGTCTTTCCAAAATAATCCAATGGCCTTAATTCACACTACCACTCCTCTCAAATGTCCCATGGACTTGCTACGTGAAACCAGCTTTAAAGTAGTCGAATATATTAAATGGTTAAAATTTAAAAAAATAAAAATAATAACCCCTCTTCTAGCCCCTCTTAGTTCTCCCTTATCTAGCACATCAAGCACCAGCCGCCTCATCTCAGCACAGCCCGCCACCAACCCCGTCCTCCTATTTGACGTCGCATGACCCCGACCCCCTATCTCAGCCACATCAACACAGTCATTTCTCTCCTCCCCCGAGAAGTCGTCATCCTCCAGCCTATCCGCGACCTTGACTCTCCGCTCTTCTCTTCTCATCCTCGTCTCTAAACAACACATTGTTTATCACCCACTCTCTATTGCAGATTGCTTTACACGAATTGGGTTTGTGGCTGATGGCGTAGCTAGGGGCAAAGGGGTTTTATATCGAATTTCTTGGAATTCATGTGTTGAATAAAGAAAGAAGAGCTAATGCAGGTTTGGGAGTTGACAATAGTAGCAGTTCTTTTGCAAAATTTGTGTATTTGAATGTCATGCTCATTTTTCCAATATGTTGTGTCAAATGTGGAAGATGAAGAGTAACCACAAGGGGTCTTGTATTCGTAATTTAATTGGATTTCAATGGTGGTGGCAGAGTTGGTTCGTGGGTGGGTCATGGAATGGGTGTTTAGTGGTGGTCTAAGCTTTTGTGGGGGGGGGGGGGGGTTGTGGTGTCACGTGCTGGTGGTGTGGTTGTGGAGGAGTGGGGTTCGTGGTGTTCTGGCTTCTGGGGTGGGGTTGTGGCGAGCACATTTGGTGGTCGGTTGGGTTGGTTGTGGAGTTGGGTTAGTGGATGGTATTATTTCATTTTATCCTTATTATTAACTTGGAATTAATTAAAAAAGAGATTAAGAATTAAGAACAGATTAACTGTTACAATAGGTAACCATAGGTTAACAGGTCACAGTTCATTTTTGGAAGATGAATAGGTAAAGGTTGGATTATTTTGAAATAATCCAAAGTTCGGTTATTTTGGAAGACACCTCAAAGGTGGAATATTTTGTGAATTTTCCTATATAATTCCTAACAAACTACTAACATATTCTATTATATCCTTTCATATGAATATATTCATACACATATATTTTTCTTATATACCTTATCTTATATCCTAACATTTAGAGATCGACTATATAAGAAATAAAGATTTCTATACACCAAAATAGTTATAATTATAAATAAAGGTAATGTATAGATCCTATTATTAAAAGATCAGCTAATTTGAAACTCACTATGTCAATGAATGAGTCAATATATTTGACACACAATACTATTATTGTACACTGCACTCAATAATTAATAAAAAAAACAAAAAAGAACTGAAATTAGATTAATGTTACTACTAGTGATGGCAATGGACCGAGTCGGGCAGGTCCTCTAGATCAGACGGATCGTTTTTCAGCGTAGACCAGTCCTACCGGATCCATCAGGGTCTTATTTTTAGGACCGGATCCGATCCGTTGGATCCTATGGATCCGGGTCCTAAATGGATCTCAAATGATCCTTCTTAATTGTTTATCAATGAAAAACAACAAAAATTGAACCAAATTTTGATTAAAAAGCATAAAACACACATATCTTCTTTACATCATACATGATTAAATATTTAGTCATTATGTACGAAAAAACAAAATTTCAAAAACATATACTTTGTCTTAGAGTATAGATTTTTTGGGTCAAACTATTAAAATAATGATTAGTAATTCTTTGTAGTATACATTCCCAAAATATTTTATATATTTTTTAAAAAATAGGTAAAGGATCCTGGAACAGGTCCTAGATGAGGACGCAGATCCGTTTTTTAAAGAAGGATCCATATCCTACCCGATCCATCAGGGTCCTAAATTTTAGGATCCAAATCCATTTATGGATTTGGATCCTCGATCCGGGCAGGGTCCTTTACCCACATGCCATCTCTAGTTACTACTGTGCTAACGATACAATTATGTCTCAGTCAATGGTAGTTATTTTTCTCGAAATGTTTCATATATCAACAAATACTTCCGATTCAAAATAGAAGTGTACATAGCACTTTTTAGATGTGAATATATGTGTTTGTATATTTAAATTTAGTTAAAATTAATATAATTGTAAATATAATTTCACATATTATTATACTTTTAAATATCATTAAAAAGATTTATGTTTAAAATAAAGGGGAATAGAGAGAAATACGGAGAAATATATTATTCCATGTGGGGGATAGTTAGACCTATTAAAAAGAATTGTAATTGGCCCCCAAGGTTCGAGTGTATAAAGACCTCCAATTTACCTAGAAATCGCACCTCAAATGCACCCTAAAACTCAGATTTTCGAACTCAAACAGCTTTCAAAAACCTCATAAACATTCGAATCAAATCTTCCCCTAACTTGCAGAATCATGTCATTAACACCAAAAGAATCAAGCCAAATACAAAGAACTCCCCAAATTCTCGACCAAAAGCCTATTTTAGACTCAAAACCAGAATTTGATTCAAAATCAAATTTGAAGTTGATATACAAAATGTGGGATTTTTTGTGAGTTTGAGATTAAATTTTAGTGAGTTTTGAGGGAGTATGTGAGTACGTGTTTATGTGAGGTTGAATTAGATGAAGAGAGAGGAGAGTGAGAATAGAAGAAAACATGGTCAAAGGAGATGAAGGTGGCGAGAATGTGGATGAAGAGGGTGAGAGGTGTACATGGGGTGAGGTAGTGGGGTAGGGGAGGTTGAGTTAATTTTTTAACCAGGTTGTAAAACTAACCATAATTAACGGACAATCATATGATTTAACGAAAAACATTAATAAAGTCACGTTTGACACAACATGAGAGTTGAGGTCATCAGTGGGATTAAAATAATTAGAAGTCTCACCACTGTAGAAATCCGTTAAAATTGGAGTTACCAACTTCCATTTTTTAGAATTTTATCCATAACAAATACTATTTAAGATGAGATATTAAGTGTATATATATTTTTCCAAATATTTAGATCGATTAGTATCCTCTCCGTATAAAGTTTTTTACAACAATTGACATCTTTCCTTTCTACTTTATGTTATTCGTTTCATTATTTGTATCGGAGGACTATATAGTTTTATAGATATATTTGTAAGTGGATGTTGCTTACATGTTTGTCATCTTGTGGTGTGTGATCATACCATGCTAATGTAAACTTAAATCAATCGAGTAAATATTTTAAAATTTTTACAGGAGGACTACAGTCAGTCCACGATGAACAGAAGTTACATCAAGAAGGAGAATATTAGACACATTCATGGCAGACGTAATGTGAAGAAAGGATTATGGAGACGGATGGACGATGCTTATCAAGAAACAACTAGATGGGGAGCATTAGTATTTTAAGAACTGGTCGATGTAGAAATTTGCCACTACATTACCCGAATATTCTGCAAGCAACACCAGCTGGAAGCAAAAATCCAACATAGCTCTTTGACATCGAAGTGAAAAATGGTAATCTGTTTATGAGACAAGCTGTGAAGCATATCCATCTTAAAGCATGGGCCCTGATAGTAATGGAGACCGTGCTATCATCTCGGCAAAGTGGAAGAGTTGTGTTCAACAGTTAAAATCATATTAAGGCATCTTCAAGTTTTTAGAAAACTGATGACACTGGGAAAGCTTACATGTTGACCATGGCTAATGAAAAAAAAAGGGGCAGTTATCCAATTCATGAGGCATTACATAACGGAAATTTGGATGGGCATTTCTTTGCTTTGCGACGATAAGGCTGGCGTGCGGGTTAATGATTGGGTGACACACGCTACATTTTTTGCATCAGAATGGTTTGTTCATCGTAAGCTTCTAGCTATAAATTTGTTCGTGTGTTATAATGATTGTACATTCTTGTTCCATTTCGTACGTATCAGTATCATGTGCTAATGTTTACTCTAGTAGTAAGGCGAGTAAGAAAATATTGTTGCTGCAATTCTCGACAGTATGATTGTTTTACAATGCTTAATTGAAATTGATTGCGAATCAACCTTCATTAAAATTTGGGAAATTCCAATGAATATACCTGGAATTTGTCAAATCTCACTGGGTTGACCAATAAATTTCAATTTCCACAAATATCTGAATCATTCAAAACCCAAATGTGACTAATAATGCTATATTCGTTAAATAAGATGATTCGTTAGGGAGAGATATTGATTAACTTGATTATCTAGTTTAAAGGGATATAGAAAAGATAATTACACCCCCTCTCTTCTCTATCGGTCCCAACAGCCACCGCCTTATATTTATTTTTTCTTAGGGACATGAGGGAAGGCCATGCATGACCCGCTGCCCCTCTACATCCGCCACCGATGACTTCGACCTAAGCACAGACCACATCACTCAACGCCACAGTGCCTTCAAACCCACACACAACCTTACCCCACTTCAATTAGGGTTTTGTGGTATGTGTAATATCATTTCTTTATGGTAGCAGCATAGTTTATGTTTGAGTGTCAGTCGGTCATCGGGTGTTGGGAGACTGACCATGAAGGATGACAACAAGCCTTGGCATGTATGGATGGTGGGTGGAGGTTGGGTGAGTTTCGTGTGTGGTGATTTGATGTGATTCGAAAGGGTCGGGGTGGGTTTGTTCGGGAATTGTAGGATCGTATCGACTAATTAGTGACACACTAACAACTAACAATTACCGAAAGATTAAAAGCTAGCATTAAGCAAAAAGGATAAAAGATAAATTAGAACAAGATTTACCGTGGGAAATTCGAGTAACAATCGGGTGAAAAAATCAACGCACTTTATATTATTGAAGATGAAGATGATCACAACAACAATAACTAACTATAACTCAGTATAATGGCATACCATTGCGAAGATACCTTTCAAGTTCTCTAACTTACCAAAGATTACAACTTGTGCTAGTCATGAGCTAGTATCCAGAACTACTAACACACTCAATTGCTTCCCAAACCTTAACAATGTTCTTTAAAGTTAAGGATCACACACTATATGGCTATAATATCCAAAACCCTAGTTTAGTGTTTAGCAAATCAGAGTTTCTTGTTGTGTCTCTTGTATTTCTCTCTCTAAATTCAAGCTTGTCTATTTTCTTTGATGTCCGAAGTGTGTTTATGTGAGTAGGAGCCACCTAAGTATGACCACTTCATCTGAACTAACAAGAGTCGTCATCACTCTCAATTGCATTAGAACAAGACAAGTGTCTTGAATCATCCACCGCAATGTTGTGGCTATAACAGAAAGTGCAATCTGCGTAACAGGCACGCCCCATCGCCTAGGTTAGCAGAGCAAACCTGACCTGCAGGGGGAATGCCGTGTTGTGATTTGCCTCTAGAGGGTTTTTTCCTTTCTTTGTTCTACTCATTGGTGCCCGTCCTCGACCTAACTCCGAACCATCCTTTTACTCCTTACTCCCTAAACCATCTTATCAATAAACCTATGATGGTGGTTACGTGGGGCCCGCAAGGTGGTGGTTTGGGTGTTGGGTACTTGTCGGATGGTGGTTGGGTTTGTTGTTCACAGTAAATGGTGGGCTGTTGGGTTACAGTGGTGGGTTGGCGTGGGTTGTGTGCTAAAGAAGATTGGGGTGGTTTTAAGTAGTTAAATATTTTATTATTTCATTTAACCTCTAATTAATTAACTTAAGCCTCTTAAGAAGAGATTAACCTGTAGAAAAGTTATCAATAGGTCATGGACAATTATTGGAATAGGGTGGTGGAGGTAGATTATTTTTTTATTATCAAAAGTTGGGATTATTTTGCGAAGACATCCTGGATTATTATTTTTTTATTTTTTCTAAAAAAAATAATAAGTTGCAACGTGGCCCGATGGGGTTGGGGGCAAACGCCCCGCTTATGGTGTATGTCTGTTGGGCTATGGTTTTCTGTTTGGGCTTTTTCATGGGCCTTTTTTTGCTTTTCTTCGTTTCTGTTCCTAAGGAGTATTATATATACTCTTGTTGTTACCTAGCCACTATTCTGAAATTTGTATTCTGTATTTTCTCAATAATAATTTATCTCTCTCCTCTCTGCCTGTGGATCGTAGCCGACGCAATTGTTGGTAACCAAGTAATCTGTGTGTTTTAATTTCTTATTGTTCTTGCATTTATCGGCTTTCGTTATAACAGCATTAAGTTTAGAATGGCTATGTGCGTTAATTGAAGTAATTAATTCAATATTTTTGTATGTATGTATGGCATTTTTAAACTATCATTCTATGCGGTGATTACAAGAAGTCAAAAGAGTTTGGTGGGATGTGCTTAAAAAAACATATCGAGCACATATGTGCAAATGAATGTACACCCTTACTCACTGCAGCAAGTTCAAGGTTGTTTCTGGTTGTACTGGGCTATACTGATATGTCGCCCCCAATCAGCATGCTTCGAGATGCTGGTGCCGACATTTTTTACATCTCTTGCGTTATACCTGGTGAGGGTGTTGATGAATAGTTTGGATGGCTTTTTTAGGAATTGGAAACATGTTTTTGACATCCTGAAGCAGATGCCTACAAAGACTAGTGCAAGATATGACGAATAATAACGTTGCATCACTCTATTATAATGGAACACTCTATTGTTTAATCGTATTGACTCAAAGTATGGAAGACGAAGAAAAGAATCAAATTGGTGAGATAAAAAGGCAGACATTCCAGATTTGCTCGCAAACATGACGTGCCAAGTGAGGTACTCCATTGTTCTTTAATTATTTGCGCCATTCTAACTTGAACACTTTCATTGTGCTAACTTGAAGTCTTTAGTTTATAATACATAAGGAAAACATAGGATAGTCATGATTAATCTTGTTGATTGTCTCAATGTTGTACTTTCAAATATATAATAATTTTTTTATATATATTAAGATATTAGTGTTTGCAGGTTGTCTCGAAACCGAAAAAAACACATGTAGCCAAATAATAAAAGATAGCGGGAGTATTGTTTTGAAATTATAATTTATATACATTCGTATCTTCTAGATGTTTTTCCATTCTATTGGCATATTTATGGAATCAATTTCACTGATTAAGCTTAGTTTAATATAGCTTTATTTATTTAGGGAGAAATAATAAAGGTTAATTAAGTTCCTAGGGGCTGATAAGTGAATTTTTGGTGTTTATTAACATTAAGGTTAGATTTTGTAATATAGCATTCCTTTAAGTAAGCGCAAATCCACAAATATGTTCAAGTACTGTAAATAGGTTCAGGGAGCATTTAAATATTTTTATGGTATCACTGTAATATTTGCATACTTTAATGCTTGTTTGGTTATTGATTAAGATAATTAAATTGTGAGAAATTCTGAAAGAATTTTTAAGTGAAAACTCTTAAAATCACTACGGAATGAAGATTTTGTTTACAATTTATTATAGGAAAATCCCACCTACCTAGTTTTATTTTCTCGGTGGTGATTATTCTTATGAATTTCATTACCGCAGAGTGGTATTTATATGACTTAAAATTTAAGAGAAAATGGCTTAAATGACAAAATGACATTCACATAATAATGAAATTAGGGGATATTCCCCTTGGCATATTTGTATAAATTCATTGTTCGATTACGCATTACCAATTTTACCCATAGAGAATGGGCCTAAGGTAAAAGAAGAAAAATCACTTCAATAAATGGTTGTTGTGAAAACTCTATAAGTTTCCTAATAACTATTTCTTAATTAAATCCGTAATTCTCGTTTGTTTTCTGCTGATAAAACGGTTAAAACTATTATGGAGAAAGATCCAAAGTAGTGAACTTAGCAAGAGCTCATATGGTATCCGCAAGAAGAAATGAAGAGTCGGCTAATGCTCTATCAGTGGTTGCTCTTGTTGGCCTCCAAACTTTTGCGGGCCAGCGTTTCCAGGTCCTGGTGGATTCCAACCTTTGGGAATCGTAGCATATCAATTTTCGCACTGGCAAACGCCATTGAAGTGCGGCTCAATGTCTGCCTATTCTTACTCCTTTGGTTGAGGGTATCGAAAAATTCAATGGATCCACTCAAAGTATTAGATATCTCTATAGTGTTGCTCGTATATCCTCTAACTTCACGCTGACTTACATCACATCCGGCGGTTGTGGCTACTTCCCAAGCAGAGTTTATGGCTAGTGTATATATCTGTTTTCGTGCTATGGTTTCTTCACATTCTTCTCAATCAAATATTCAGTCAAAACAGTGGCTAGATATGGAGTTATGCCAAATCTTTTCATTAAGAAGTCCAAATTCGAGCTTGCCAAAAATTCACCTGCATCTGTTCAGAACACTCGGTGTGATAGCTACGCAAACATCAAGGCAAAATATGGAGTTTAGTGATCACTTGATTCAGTAAGTTTGTGAGTGTTATTGAACAGTAATGGCTGACTGTAAAAATGTATATGTAGTACTATATCTATGTGAAATAATTAGACAACTTTGTGATAAGTTTAGAAGATGCTCTCATATTTGTAACGTAACTTTTCTCAAATCCTATTCTCAGTAATGTTAAGTCATGATGGCACCATATTTGTAACTTTTTTCTCAAACTTTGTGAGGGCAAGATTATCCATTGGTTTTGTGTGGGGAGTCTTGAAGGTTAGACGCCCTCAAGTCTTAGGGATATCTTGCAAACAGTCTCAGAGTCTTGTATGTTAGTTTTGATTTTCAAGACCTAACTCAAGACTTTGTTGGAACATCTTACCAATTTTCATTGGGGTGTTTTTAATTTTTTGGACCCTTTTTTTTGTTTTTTTTATCAATTGTTTTATCATTTTTTAAAGAATATAAAGAGTCTTTGGTGAGTCTGGGAATAAAGTATGAAAATGTAGAGGTCTTGAAATTAAAGTGAAAGTTATAAACTGGATGTGATAATTTGAAAGGAATCTTGGAGTTTTGGATAATCTTGTCGTGATAATTAAGGTCATGATGTTACAGTTTATCATGAGTTGCACAGTTCAATGGAACAAATGTAGATTCTACACGTGGCCAAATGTGTTACAAGTACTTCAATATGTTACTGTGCAAATCTTTATATTTTTGGTTTCTTATTAGTTTATTTTTTTCTTTATCGAAATTTTAATTATTTGTATCTTTTCATTTAGCGAATATATTTTCTCTATTTTCTTCTACAATGTGGTCCTTTTTTTTTGTTTCTCTCACTCTTTTCTCCTGTTAAATATTTGATTTCTTGTTGAATGTAAATAATAAATTAGAAGTAAAATAGCAATATAATTTGTTTATTTTTCAAAGCATAAAAGAAATTTTAATCAACTATGTCATAACTCATCGGTTTTAACATTGTAGTGTACACATCATATAAATAAAAAGGTAAGTGTATCGCCTAGAGATGCAAGTGGGAATCAGTTGAATGAGTCCTTGATTTAGTGGGGTGAGGCCGGGGATGAAGATAAAATTTGTACCCACCAGGTGGTTATAGATTGCATCGAAAAATAGACCCATCTGGGATAAGGATGGGGGCACAAGTGGAATGGAATGGGATGGGTAATGAAATTTGAGGTGGGAATGGAGCGAGATAGAACGCAAACTTACTTGATCGAGCCTAACGGTTTACATAAATTTTTACTTATTTGTCGTCTTCTGTTCTTTATGAGTTGCATCCAAGCAGCTTTCACCAGTTTTACAGAATAAGAGAGACATGGAAAGAAATAAAAAAGTTGGTGCATGTATTATGTGGGGGATGAATTAATTACTCAAATACGAAAGGATGGCTAGTAATTACAAATTCTAAAAATGAAAAATGATGCAATATAATAGAACGAAGGAGTAGTTTCCCATAACATGACACAAAGCGTATTGCTTATATTGGAAAGGCAATTAAAACCAAAGTTAGAACATGTATATTATCATAGGTTTTCTTTATTCATATATAGTAAAAGTCATTGGACAAACCATAAAAGCTCTTATTAGTTTAAGAATTATAGTCATGAACTAATGAAAGACCATAGCCGTCTTATTGGAGTAATATTGACAATTAGTCATTAATTTAGTATTGCATTGCTGGTGGCTCAGCAGTTGACAAATTGATAGTTGAACTTGAGATGGCCTTGATTATAGCCTTGACACGTTGGTGGTCAATTTGGTTACCGTTTACATCAAGATCCACCCTCGTTGCTGCAGCGGTACTATTATCTAACGGTGTGCTTGAGCTCCTGTGGCTGATGTTTGTTCCTGCACAATTGCGAAAATGTCTTTTAATAATCGCACATTTATTTTACCTTCCATCTCCAAAAAGTCACTACATAGACACATTAACTACCATTAATAATTCTTAGTGTACTAGTTTTTATGCACGTGAATGATGGATTCATAACTTTTGGACCTAATATTTTGATAGCAAACAACAAACATATACAAGTATGTCGGAAAGTATATTGCTTACCCTTAGGATTTGCACAAGAGCTTGACTTGAGGTCCCTGAGGAGCAAAAAGGCGGTCCGACTATTGTTGGCGCGCAAGACAGTGTGGTTAGCAATCCCATGTTGCGCAATATACACTTGCTTGTGAGAAATTCCCACCAATGTTTTGTGGATTGACAAATTGTACGTGCGCCTCACATTGTTTGCACTCTGCGCGCCGCGCCAGCCTGC
>SNQN01004053.1:23109-42959 GCA_008642245.1 Bassia scoparia
TAAATCCGTTGCTAAATTTATGATTTTTCTTAGACGTTGTATAATGGCAAAAGGAGTGGGGAGTTTAGGGACGGATTTTTGTCCCTAAATTACGGACGGATTTCAAAAAATCCGTCCCTAATTTATACTCCATTTTTTTGTTTTCCAAATTTAGTGACGGAAAATTAAAATCCGTCCCTAATTTAGGGACGGATTTTAATTTTCCGTCCCTAATTTAGGGACGGATTTGGGATTTCCGTCCCTAAATTTTCTATATTTTTTTGCAATTGAGTTCAACCCTACAAATACCATACAATTAGGGACRGATTTTTTATCCGTCCCTAATTAGTGAYAGATTACAAATTSTGTCCCTAAATTAGGGACRGATTCAGATCCGTCCCTAATTTTCCGTCGCTATATGAGCTTTTTTTGTAGTGAAAAGTCTAGATCAAACRGAATAACAATAATAAAATCCCTAAAAATATACCTTTGGATGGAATGATGGAGTAGGGGTCGTGGATCCACATGGAAGGGAAGCTAGGGGTAAGTACATTCTATGAGAAAGTCTTAAATAAATCTGGTGCATACTAAGGCTTTGTTTGCATAACTAAATGAGAGAGAAAAGAATGACTGGGTAATAATGGAAAGGAGGGAAGGGAAAGGAAAGGGAGKMGAAAAAATGAATTTTTAATCCAAACCACTCCATTGTTGGAGAGATCAGTTTTTCACAAATTAATGTCTTCATTTYCCTCCCTTCCAATTCTCTTCCTTCCACAGTTGTATCCAAATGAAGGATACTCCATCCCTCTATTTTTCTTTCCTTTCTTTCCCTCTCCATTCCTTCAATCCAAACATAGGGTAAGTTTTTGTGCATCGAAAAGGTAACTGTTGTCTAGTTAGTGTTAGGAATATAAGATAAGTTAGATAAGGAAAATATATCGTGTTGATTATTTTCCATAGAATGGAATATAATAGAATATTGTGATGTTGTATACTCTGAATTCTTAGGTATTTATCACACCTAATATCTAATATAGGAAACAATCTTCCCGCGATATATAATATTCTAACAAACTACACTCTTCCGATTTCATGGTTCTCTAAATGTTTAGGATCTTTAACCTTAATTTGTGCAGGAAAGTTCGATAATTCACAGAAAATTGTCACAATTATATAATATCATTAATAAACAGTGAGATGGGGAGGAAGATGGTGTCCCCCCCCCCCTTCAAAAACTAAAAACATCCATAATGAATTCAATATTTAGAAAATCCAAAAAATTTCCATTTTCGATTTGTTATATTAACAAGTTTAAATATGGTATATCATCAATTATCATTATGGTAATTTAGATCTATATGAACTCCCATAAAATGTTTATTTCCCTTAAAAAGTGTGTTGTAGCTTTGATAGTTGGTTTGTTGTTTTGTGACAATTAAAGACGCATTGATATGTAAATTTATTAATGACCATTTTAAATAAATACCAATTAACATCATTTAAAAGATCAAATAAATGAATTTTTTTAATTTTTATTTGATAATGAAAATTAGGAAATTTTCTCTATCAACTGTAGATTGATTTAATAAATCCAATACCATGACATAATTTATAGGATTCCGTGATTTGTACTTTTTGGTTAATCAAGTAGGATATATTTTGACTCAAAAGTTGTGCATGATACAAATATGTACGGATTGATTAGAAATTCCTCATAAAATAGTGGTCAAGTAAGAAACTTATGATAACTGTTATATCATTACATCATTTTAAATTTTGTAATCATAGTTATAAATATTATATAAGAACTATTTTATAAATTGTAATTTTTGTACATCAGTGCATGCATCGCTGCATAAAAACTAGTGTGGTGATAAGGGATAAGGGAGTACTTGAGGAGTGAGAGGAAGAGAGAGAAGGCTGATGGACATTAGCAAAACGTATGTGTCCAATGAGATCTTATAAGAATCTTTGGATACTTCAAAGACACATCAAATTGTTGGTAATATTAGATTGATCTAAGCATTAAGGTCCATCAGTGGAAGTGAAGTTAAATAGACTGTGTTGTGGTAGGGATAGTGTGTGTTGGGCTGACCAGTGGACATTTGAGTCAAGTGCAAGCAAGACGAGGATTGCACAGGTTACTGTTTGATCGAGAAGCATCAAGTGGATTCGTGACATGTATCATATTTTTGAGAATTCGAATTAGAGAGGTATTAAAATAGGATGAATTGTGATGTTGTATTATTCATGAATTCTTAGGTTTTTATACACAGATTTAAAATATTAATATAGGAAACAATTTACCACAATTATATATAGGAGAAATTCCAAATAATCCCACTTTTGGGGTGTTTTCAAATATCCGACTTTGGATTATTGCAATTACAAGCTTTTTTCGAAGCTGAGTCTATGTCCAAAATGCTTCCATTGACTGTGTCTACTGATATCCAGTCACTTAATCGGAAATATTATATTAATTTGAAAAATAAAAATAATAAATAACCCCTCTTTAAGCCCTTCTAGTTCTTTTATTCTAGCTACCATATGCAAGGCAGCTAGCCCTGGCCCCCTTATCTCAGCACGCGAGCCGCACGTAGCCCGATCTGCTCTATTGTGAGCGCGCATTCTGACCTCCGACCGTCCTATCAGCGAACATAACACGAGCTCATCTTCTCTCTCTCCCAAGTCGTCATCGCTCCATGCTTCGGACCTTGATCTCTCGCTTGCGTTCTTCCTCACCTCGTTCTAAATCAATACTATGTCTTATCACGCATCTCTGATTTGCAGAATTGCTTACCGAATTGGGGTTTTGTGGCTGATGGGTTAGCTAAGGGGCAAGGGGTTGTTTTTGTATCGTAAATTTTACTTGATTGTCAATGGTGGTTGAATAAAGAAAGGAAGAGCTAATGCCAGGTTTGGATTTGAGAAATGTGCAGTTTGTTTGTCAATTTGGTGTTTGAATGTATGCTCATTTTCCAATATGTGTGTCAATGTGGAAGATGAAGAGTAACCGACAGGGGGTCTTTGTTCGTTTTTTTGGATTATATGGTGGTGGCGCAGGAGTTGGGGTTCCGTGGGTGGGTCTGGATGGGTGTTTGTGGGTGGTTGAACTTTTGTGTGGGGGGGGGGGTTGGTGGTGGTCACGGTGCTGGTGGTGTGGTTGTGGGAGGGAGTTTGGGGTTCGTGGTGGTCGTGAGCTTCTGTTGGGGGGGTTTGTGGCAGTCACATTGGGTGGTGGTTTGGTTGTGGAGGATTGGGTTTAGTGGTGGTATATTTCATTTTTATCCTTTATTAAATTACTTGGAATTATTATAAAGGAGATTAAGAATTAAGAAGATTAACCTGTACAATAGTTAACCATAGTATAACAGTGGTTGCGTGGGCAGGTTATTTTTGGAAGATTATAGGGGTGAAAGGTTGATATTTTGAAATATCGAAAAGTTGCGGATATTTTTGAAGAACTCAAGGTGGAATGTATTTTTGTGAATTTCTCTATAGATTACCTACGAAATACTACTAAATATTCTTAATTATTCCTTATCATATGAAATTAATTCTACACTATATTTTATCTTATCTTACCTTATCTGTTCTTCCTAACATTTAGATATGATTATAAGGAATAAGGTTTTATACACCAAAAATGTGTTATTATATAGAATGGTCAAGTGATAGATCTATTATAAAGATCGAGCTAATTTGAAACTCATATGTCAATGATGATGGGGTCATATAATTTGACACCATAACTAGTATTGGTACCCTGGCACTCATAATTATAAAAACACAAACAAAAAAGAACTGAAATTAGCCTTATGTTACTCATATATGGAATGGACCGGTCGGCGGATCGCTCTAGATCAGACCGGATCCGTTTTCGCGTAAGCGATCCAGATCCTACCGATCCATCAGGGTCTTTTTTAGGGACCGATCCGGATCGTCTGATTTGATACGCGGTCCTAACTTGGATCAAATGGAATCCTTGTGGACTTAATTGTTTACGTTCAAATGCAAAACAACAAAATTGAAACCAAATTTGATTAAAAAGCATAAACACAATATCTTCTGTACTCCTACATGATTACAAATATTTAGTCATTTAATGTACGAGGAAATAATAAACAAATATTAGAGCAAATGTGTCAACACTTTGATAGAGACTTGTAATCTTTTTTGTAGTATAAAGTTATTTTAGAGCTATTTCCCACAATATTTAATTTTTTTAAAAAATAGGTAAAGGATCCTGGACAGCGCCTAGATGAAGGACCCGTCGACCGTTTTTTAAAGAGGTCCATCCTACCGATCCATCAGGGTCCTAAATTTTAGGATCCAAATCCATTATGGTTGGAATTTCTCGGATCGCGGCAGGGTTTTACCACTGCCATCTCTAGTTACTAACTGTAGTACGATACAACTTATGTTCAAGTCAATGGTAGGTTATTTTCTCTGAAAGTTCATATTCAACAAATACTTCCGAATTCAAAATGAAGTGTACATTACACTTTTACGATGTGAATATATGTATGTTTGTATATTTAAATTTAGTTAAAATTAATATAATTGTAAAATAATAATTTCACATATTATATATACTTTTAAAATCATTAAAAAGATTTTATGTTATAAAATAAAGGAAAGAGGGAAATACGGAAAATATATTATTCATGTGAGGGAGATAGTTAAGACCTATCAAAAGAATTGTAATTGGCCCCAAGAGTTCGAGTGTTAAAGACCTCCAATTTACCTAGAAAAATCGACCTCAAATGCACCCTAAACTCCAGAATTTCGAACCAAACAGCTTTCAAAACCTCATAATTCGAATCATCTTCCCCTAACTTGCAGAATTTCATGTCAATTAACACCAAAAATAATCAGCATTACCAAAAGACTCCCTCAACTCGCACAAAGCCTATTTTATAATCTACAAACCCAGAAATTTGTGGATTCAAAATCAAAAGTTTGAAAGTGACTATACAATAATGTGGATTTTTGTGGGTTGAATAAAATTTATTGTGAGTTTTTGAGGAGTATGTGAGTACTTTATGCTGAGGTTGAATTAAGATTGAGAGGATGGAGAGTGAGATAGAAGAAAACTATGGTCAAAGGAGATGAAGGGCGTGAAATCGTGTAGATGATGAGGTGAGAGGATGTACATGGGTGAGGTAGTGGTGTAGGGATTTGAGTTAATTTTTAACCAGGTGCTAAAAACTAACCATAATTAACAGACAAATCATATGATTTTAACGAATAAAATCATTATAAAGTCACGTTTGACACAAACATGAGAGTTGAGGTCCATCAGTGGGTATTAAAATAATTAGAAGTTCACCACGGAAATCCCGTAAAATTGAGTTACCACTTCCCATTTTTTATGAATTATCATAACAACAGACTATTTCAAAGAATGAAATTAATGATATATTATTTTTCAAAATATTTAGATGATAGACCTCCTCCGTATAAATTTTTACACAATTTGACCACTTTCCTTGTCACTATTAGTATTCGTTTTATTATTTTGATCGGAGGACTATATGTATAATATATTTTAAGAAGATGATGTTGCTACATGTTTGTCCAGTCTTTGGTGTTGATCATACAGTATACAGTAAAACTTAAAATCAATACGAAGTAATAATACTTTTAGAAATTTTAAGGAGGAACTACAGTCAGTCAGCTATTGAACAGAATTACATCAAAGAAGAATATATTTAGACACATTTCATGCAACGTTAATGTGAAAGAAAAGGATATAGGAGCGGATGACGATGACCTTTATAGAAAACCATAGTAGAGGACATTAGTATTTTTAAGAACTGTGGATGTAAGAAATTTGCAACCTACAGTACCCGAATATCTCTGCAAGCAAACACCAGTGAAGCAAAATTCCACATGCTCTTTGACATCGAATGAAAAAGATGGATCGTTTATAGAGAAAGCTGTAGAAGCA
The DNA here is from genome assembly GCA_008642245.1 of Bassia scoparia. NCBI lineage: Eukaryota > Viridiplantae > Streptophyta > Magnoliopsida > Caryophyllales > Amaranthaceae > Bassia > Bassia scoparia. The sequence continues at coordinate 29,042 of SNQN01004053.1, forward strand.
TATCCAATCTTAAGCATGGGACCTGATAGTAATGGAGACACGTCGCTTCATCTCGCTGCAAAGTGGAAGAGTGCTGTACCAACAGTTAAATCACTAATTAAGGCATCTCAAGGGTTTTTAGAAACACTGGATGACACYGGGAAAGCCTTACATGTTGAACCATGGGCTATGAAAAATCAAAAGGGCAGTTATCCAATTCATGAGGCATTACAAACTGGAAATTTGGATGCGGCATTTGCTTTGCTTGAGTGCGACGATAAGGCTGCTGTTCGGGTTAATGACTTGGGTGACACACCACTACATTCTTTTGCACAGAATGGTTTTTCAATCCGTAAGTCTTCTGCTATAAATTTGTTTCTGTGTTATAATATTGTGACATTCTTTTTCCTATTTCGATCACTATCAGTATCATGTGCTAATGTTTTACTCTAGTAGTATGCGAGTAAGAAATATTGTTGCTGCACTACTCAGTATGATTGTTATTACAACTTGCTTAATTAAAATTGATTGCGAATCACTTCCATTAAAATTTGGGAAATTCCCAATGRTATACCTGAGAATTTGTCAAATCTCACTRGTATACCAATAAATTTCAATTTCCCACAAATATACTTGAATTCATTACAAAATCCCAAATGTGACACTAATATGCTATATTCCGTTAAATAAAGWATATTCCGTTAGGGAGAGATATTGATTAACCTTTGATTAGTCTAATTTAAGGGATAAGAAAAATAAATTACAACCCCCACCTCTCTTCTTCCTATCGTCCCAACAGCCAACCGCCTTAATATTTATTTTTCTTTAGGGACATGAGGGAGGCCATGCATGACCCCTGCTGCCCCCCCCCCCTCTACACCCACACCATGACCTTCGAACCCAACCACGACCACCATCACAACGTCCACATGCCTTCAAACCCACACCACAACCTTACCCCCACTTCAATTAGGGTTTTGTGGCTAATGGTAGCAATTCATTTCTTTAATGGTAGCAGCAATAGTTTATGTTTGAGTGTGTTCAACGGTCATGGTGTTGGAGACGACCATGAAGGATGACAACAAGCCTTGCATGTAGGATGGTGGTGGAGGTTGGGTGAGTTTCGTGGTGTTGGTGGTTTAGTGGATTCGAATTGAAGGGTCGGGGTAGGTTTGTTCGGGATTGTAGGCTCGTATTCGACTAATTAGTGAYACACCCTAACCAACTAACAATCTACCGAAAGATGTAAAAGCTAGCAATTAAGCAAACAAGGCATAAAAGAGTAAATAGACAAGATTTACCGTGGGAAATYCGAGTATCGGGTGAAAAAMTCACACCGCACTTTATGATTATTGAAGATGAAGATGATCACAACAAGCATATACTATAACTCAAGTATCAATGGCATACCATTGCAAGACTACCTTTCAAGTTCTCTAACCTTACCACTAAAGATTACAACTTGTGCTAGTAATGAGCTAATCCAAACTCACCTAACCACACTTCAATTTCTCCCAAACCTATTACAAACGTCATTTCGACAAGTATAAGATCACACACCTATAAGCATATAAACTATCCAAACCCCTAGTTTAGTGTTAGCAAAATCAGAGTAATTCTTGTTGTGTCTCTTTATTTCTCTCTCTAACTCTCAAGCTGTCTACTTTTCTTTGATGTCACGAAGTTGATATTAGTCAAGGAGCACCTAATGACACTTCATCTGAACAACAAGAGTCGTCATCACTCTCATTCATTAGAACAAGACAAGGTCCTTGAATCATCACCGCAATGTTGTGACTATAACAACACGTGCAACTGCCTAACAGCGCCCCACGCCTAGGCTACAGAGCAAAACCGACCTGCAGGGGATGCATCGCTGTGTTTTTCCTCTAGAGGGTTTTCCTTTGTTCTACTTCATTGGTGCCCTGTCCCCTGCACCTAACTCCGACCATCCTTACTCCTTACTCCACTTAAACCATCTTTACACATAAACCCTATGAGGTGGTTACGGTGGGCTCCGCAAGGTGTGGGTTTGGTGTTGGCTATCTTGTCGATGTGTTGGGTTTGGTCAAGTACAATGGTGCTAGGTTGGTTACAGTGGTGGTTTGCGGTGGGTTTGCTAAAGAAGATGGGTGGGTTTAAGTAAGTTAAAATTATTTTAATTAATTTCATTTAAACTCTAATTAATTAACTTAAGCCTTCTTAAGAAGAGAGATTAACCGTAGAACAATATATCAATAATCATAGACAATTATGAATAGGTGAAAGGTGAGATTAATTTTTTATTATCAAAAGTTGGATTAATTTTGCAAGACATCCTGATTATTTTTGTTTTAATTTTTCTAAAAAAAATAATAAGTTGCAACGTGCCCGATGTGGGGTCGGGGCAACGCCCCCGACTTTATGGTGTGCTTGGGCTATGGTTTCTTTTGGCTTTTCATGGGCCTTTTTTTGCTTTTTTCTGTTTCTTTTCTAGAGTATTATATATACTCCTTGTTGTTTAACCTAGCCACTATTCTGAAATTTGTATTCTGTACTCTTCCTCAAATAATAATTATCTCTCTCCTCTGCCTTGTGGACGTAGCCGACGCATTGTTGAAACCAAGTAAATCTGTGTGTTTATTTCTTATTGTCTTGCATTTATCGCTTCTGTTATAACAGCATTAAAGTTTACGAAATGGCTAATGTTGCGTTAATTGAAGTAATATTCCAATATTTTGTATGTATGTATGCATTTTTAAACTATCATTCTATGCAGTGATTACAAGAAATCAAAAGAGTTTGTGGAATGTTGCTTACAAAAAACAATCGAGCAACATATGTGCGAAATGATGAATGTCACACACACTACTCAGCAGCAAGTTCAGGTTGTCTTCTGTTGTACGGCTATACGGAATGTCGCCCCAATCAGCATCCTTCGAGATGCTTGTGGCCGAACATTTTTACATCTCTTGCGCTTTACCGGTGAGGGTGTTGATGAAAGTTTGGATGGCTCTTTTAAGGAATTAGGAACAGTTGTTTGACCATCCCTGAAGCAGATGCCCAAAGACTAGTGCAAGATTATGACGGAAATACACCTTGCATCACTCTATTAAATGGACAATCTCTATTGTTTCAATCGTATTGACTCAAAAGTGTATGGAAGACGAAGAACAAGAACTCAAATTGGTGAATAAAAAAGGCCAGACAATTCCAGATTTGCTCGCAAAACATGACGTGCCAAATGAGGTACTCCATCTGTCTTTAATTATTTKCCACCTTCTAACTTGAACCACTATTCATGTGCTAACTTTGACGGTCTTTAGTTTTATATACATAAGGAAAAACATAGGATAGTCATGATTAATCTTGTTTGATTCGTCTCAATTTGTACTTTTCAAATATATAATAATAATTTTTTTATATATAACTTAAGATATTAGTGTTTGAAGTTGTCTCGAAAACCGTAAAAAAACAAATGTAGCAAATAATAAAAGATAGAGGGAGTATTGTTTTGAATTATAAATTTATATACCATTCGTACCTCTTCTAGGATTGTTTTTCCATTCTATTGCATATTTATGGAATCCAATTTCAACTGATTAAGCTTAGTTTAATATAGCTTAGTTTATTAGTGGAGAAATAAAAAAGGTTAATTAAGTTACCTAGGGGCTGATAAGTGAATTTTTGGTGTTTAATAAACATTAAGAAGGATTAGATTTTGTAATATAGCATTCACTTACTAGTAAGCGCAAATCCACAAATATGTCAAGTACTGTAAATAGGTTCAGGAAGCATTTTAAAATTTTTATGGGTATACTAGCTAATATTTGCAATACCTTAATGGCTTGTTTGGTTATTGGATTAAGATTAATTAAATTGTGAGAATTCGAAAGAATTTTTAGTGAAAAACTCTTAAAATCACTACAGGGAATGAAGTTTTGTTTACAATTTATCTCTATGGGAAACAATCCCATCCTACCTATGTTTTATTTTCTCGGTGGTATTTATCTCTTATGAATTTCATTACCCGCAGAGTGGTATTTATATGAACTTAAAATTTAAGAAGAAAATTGGACTTTAAATGATCAAATGACATTACCATAATAATGAATATGGATTTTCTTGGCATATTTGTATACAAATTCATTGTCATTACCGCAATTAGCCAATTATTACCCATAAGAAAATGGGCCATAAGGTAAAAGAAGAAAAATCACTTAATTAAATTGTTGTTGTGAAACTCTATAAAGTTTTCCTAAACTATTTCCATTAATTAAATCCGTAATTCTCGTTTTGTTTTCTCTGATAAAACAGGTTATAAAACTAATTCTGGAGAAAGATTCCAAAGTAGTGAACTTAGCAAGAAGCTCATATGGTATTCGCAAGACAGAAATGAAAGAGTCGGCTAATGCTCTATCAGTGGTTGCTGCSCTGTTGGCCACCATAACTTTTGCGGCCGCGTTCCAGGTGCCTGGTGGATTTAGTGATGATGGATTCCCTAACCTTTTGGGAAATCTAGCATATGCAATTTTCGCACTGGCAAACACCATTGCAATGTGCAGCTCAATGCTCTGCCTATTCTTACTCCTTTGGGTSATGGGTATCGGAAAAATTCATGGATCCCTCAAAGTATTAGATATCTCTATAGTCTTGCTCCGTATATCCTTCTACTTCACGCTACTTACATTCACATCCGGCGTGTTTGTGGCTACTCCCAAGCAGAGTTTATGGCTAGGTATATCTGCTGTCTCTTATACACATCTAGATGTGTATAAGAGACAGGTCTTATTGGAGTAATATTGACAATTAAGTCATTAATTTGGTAATTGGCATGCTGGTGGCTCAGCAGTTGACAAATTGATAGTTGACTTGGAGATGGCCTTGATTATAGCCTTGACCGTTGGTGTCAATTTGGTTAAACACGTTTACATCAAGATCCAACCCTCCGTTGCTGCATTGGTCTACTATTCTCACCGTTGCTTGAGCTCCTGTGGCTATGTTTGTTACCTGCACAATTGCGAAAATCGCTCTTTTAATAATCAGCACCATTTATTTTACTTCCATCTCAAAAAATCTTCACTACATAGACACAAATTACTACCATCTATAATTCTCTTAATGTGTACTAGTTTTCTATGCACGTGAATGATGCGATTCATAACTTTTGGACCTAATATTTGATAGCAAAACAAACAAAACATATACAAGTATGTAGGAAATGTWTAGTTGCTTACCCTTAGGCATTTGCCACAAGAAGCTTGACCTTGAGGTCCCTGAGGGCCACAAAAGGCGGTCCAGCCATATTGTTGGCGCCAAGACAAAGGTTGGTTAGCATCCCATGTTGCGCAATATACACTTGCTGTGAGATAATTCCACCCAATGTTTTGTGGATTGTACAAATGGTACGTCGCCCTCACATTGTTTGCACTCTGCGCTGCCGCGCCAGCTGCTAGTGCTAGGCACACCATTGCCATCACCAAAACGCTTTTGCTCTCCATTATTTTTCTCAACTATTTTTAGACGATTATCAAGGTTTAAATTGTTGTGTTTGATAAAATTGGTAGATAATGTGCAATATTTATAGGATAGGATTTCTTGTTATGAGATTATTAGTTTATTACTTGCACGACTTTTCAATTGAAAGATTGCAGTTATGTTTGAAAATTCTCTGCGTAATCGTCGCAAAGCACTCGCATCTATATCATTTATTACAATAGTACTAATATGACTATGTGAGCATATCATCATATCTTAAATTGTTAAAAGTCTTGGTCAAAATAACAACACAGTGCATACCTTCTAGGCTACTGTTTGTTTATCTTTCTTTTTATCTCAATTCAGCATGTTTACAAATTACAAGGTCCATGTTATACTAGCTACTTAGAAGATATCCTTATTCTTATCTGTATCCTTACAATATAAAAAGTTTATAACCATTTACTATTGTGAGAAATAGTATGAACAGTAATGGTATCTCCACCAATTGCCACCTCATCCGAGCCCCTTGCCCAAACACTACAAAAAAATGTCAATATAGTGACGGATTTTTAGGAACGGATTAATATCCGTCTCAAAATTAGAGACGGAAAATATATAGTCCGTCATTAATTTAAATTAGACACGGAAATTTTAATTTCGTCCCTACTTTAGGGACAGATTATAAATTAGAGACGACTTTTGAAATTTCCGTTGCTAATTTAGGGACGGATTAATAATCCGTCCCTAAGTCAGGGACGAAATTCTAATTCCGTCGCTAATGTCTTACTGCTAGTAGAATAAGATAAATACGGAGTATTATGTATTAGAGACGGATATTTCATTTTCCGTCGCAAGAGTACTTGGGCCTTTTAGGGAGATATCATCTACGAAGAACATTCTATTCAAAAGCTCTACGCTAGACCACTTTCATCTACAATAATTTATTACAATTACTAATCCAAAGTTCTGTTCTTCTCGTTCCCTATTAGGTGTAATGCCTGGTCCATGTTCTCTGGCATTCTTCTCTTGTTCTTAATGTGGTTTTTGAACCTCACTTATCATCAGGTAAAGCTGCTATTATCCTGGTTGGGTAAATTGCAATGAAACGATTGGTAGGTATTCACTCTCAATGATGAATACTACTGGGACTGTTGTTCTTTCCAGTTGGAAGAAGGCTATCTCTTGCAAATGGGTTTTACAAAAGCAGCTCCATGCTGTGGCTTTTTTAGAAAGATTGAAAGCAAGATTAGTGGCATTGGGTACACCAGAGCATGGTGTGATTATTCTGAGACATTTTCACACGTGTTAGTTAAATGTCTACTGTAGAAGCTTATTGCTTTGGCTGTTCTTAAGTTGTGGATTTTGCCAGCTAGATGTTAACAATGCTTTTCTTCCATGCGATTACATGAAGAAGTTACATGAAGCTTCCTCCGGCATCCAATCCCATAATTTTGTTTGTAAGCTCAAAAAGTTCTCTTATGGTCTTAAACAGCCAGCAGCAGTGGTTTGCCAAGCTTGTCCAGAAATTGCAACACCAGGTTTCTCTCAATCCAGGATGACTATTCTTTGTTATTAAGAAAGAAGGGGTAGATGTGACCATGGCAGCTTGAAAGGCGTGTCGCGCATAACAAAGATTAATAATATAACTAAAATCTCTAACTATGTAGTAGGGTAAGTCGGGTCGATCCAAGAGAAGGTTCAATTATATATTGGCCTAAGAGTTACAATTATTCGAGTAAAACATACTGAAAGTGAGTTGGAAACTAATACTAACTAAAGAAAGCTAATGAACTAAAATATCTAGTATAAGTATCCCGCTAATAAACAACATATGTATCATTAATCTTACCCAAATAATCAGAAAAATATTCAACAAGATAGACACGCCCTGAAATAGTACCAAGGATTTTTTCGATCAATAATGGCTTCCCTAAATATGCATCATACCTATTTTCATGAATCAATACATATTGAGACATTAAAATAGTATCCTAAAATCCTAGCAAGTCGATCACTACTTTCGTGATGATTTTCCACTTTTTGCTAGAGTTTAAAATCGATTAAGAGCAAACTTCGTCCAAGAACTAATCACAATTCAATAAGTCTGATTCTAGTCAAGTATGATAATAAACAACCCTAGCAAGAGCAACAATAACTATCAATTTGGGGATTGAGATTAAATCATACATTAATTCATATTGAGGTTCAACCTAAATCCTAGAGAATACACTACTCAACATAATTTCAAATCAAAATAAAGACTAAACTAACAAAGCATAAAAAAAAATAAAATAAAGAAACTAAGATTATTAACAATAAGAAAAATATGAATTACAAAAACTAAGAAGAAAATATACAGAAGTGCGCCTAATTCCAACCAAGTGACGGCTTCTTCTGTACGTACGCCCCCCCCCCCCTTTCTAATTTTTTCCTAACTTCCCAATTTATAATTAATACATAGGGCTTTAGGTAGATAGATAGGCTTTGCTAATTAAGCTAACATTTATGTAAATTTTATTTAGATGCTAGGAAATCAAGAGTTTTTGTAACATCAAAGAGAGCCGCAAGCAGGGTGTGCATGTGATACTAGACTGCAACCAGGGTGCGGACTAGACTGCCATGTTACTCAAAATATTCAAAATAAGTGGCCGCAACCTACTTGTGCAAACAGGTGATTCCCACAACCAAATTGCGGAGGAACATATGAGCCATTATTTTGAAGCTTTTCTCAATATAATACTTGAATTGTCCATCATTTTTGATCCCATCCAACAATCTCTATTTACATTCCAATATCCTAGCCAAAACCTACAAAAATAACACAAACATACCCGAGACGAGTAATATCGAATATATAACAATAGAGTTCAAAGAGTTAATATGGAGAAAAGTATGACAAATATCAATATAATATGAACTATCAAATACGTATTTTATCAACTTATCACAGCTGTATATGTGGATGACATTATAGTCACTGGAAAAACAAGCAGGTGATTACAATTTGAAGTTGCATTTGGATTCGATTTTTGGTATCAAGATCTTGCAATTGCATTATTTTCTTGGGTTTGAGGTCACTACACTCCTATGGGATAAGTTCTTCTCAACATAAGTTACAAGGGAATTACTTGAGGTAGCAGGCTTATCCTTTTAAATCTGTGTGACACCACTTCCTTGCATTTGAAACTTTCTAGAAGATACTACACCTTTCTGATCAGAACATTACAGGCTCTTGTTGGGAAGTTGAATTCTCTCACAATTCTAGGCTTGATCTGTCTTACTCAGTCAACCCTAACCAATTTTCTCCATGATCAAAGCAATCACATTACAATGCCTTCAACATGTTTTACAATATGTAGTGCTACTAGTACACAGGGCATTCTTCTAAAGCAGGTGATACATTGAAATTGCAAGATTTAGTGATTCAGACTGGGATCATGTCCAGACACAGAGGTCTATCAACAAGTATATAGTCATCTTGGAAGTCTCCAATCAGTTGGAAGAGCAAGAGAAGCAACACACGTCTCAAAGTCTTCTGCAGAGGCAGAATATAGAGCTATGCAAGTGAGCTTCAGAGGTGACTTGGTTGGTTAGGTTGCTTGAAGAAATGGGGTTACGATCTACACCAGTCACACTTCATTGTGACAATCATCAGCATTGCATATAGCTAAAATCCAGTGTTCCATGAAAGGACTAAACACATAGAATGGATTGCCATTTTCAAGAGAAAAGTACAGAAGGTTGATTGAATTGAGTTTATCTTACCTACCACAGATCAACTGGCAATTGTTAACTAAGACTCTGCTCTCATTCAATACAACAATTAATCAGAAGTTGGGCATGGTTTCACCAGTTGCCAACTTGAGGGGGCTGTTGGAGACTCACGCTTACAAAGAATAATCTCCTCATGCAAAAATAAAACAAGTATTATACTCAACTTTGTATAACTTTGACTGAGTAGCAGTTAGCCTTAGCTGTTAGTTTAGTTATACTTGTTTACTGCCTATTAAAGCTGCTTGTATTAGACTCAAACTTCTTTTGAGATTCTAATCATAATATGATATGGCTTGATCATTCTACTTCTCTCTCTCTCTCCTCTCTCTCTCTCATTCTCTCTTCTTCTTTCATGCAAACTGCATCACATTGCAAATTCTACAAATTGCTTTGCGGTTATCAACTTCTGATGAAAAAACTATAACAACCTCATATCTAGCCATTTCTTGACTGAATATTGAAGTGAGAGGAATGTCAAGAACCGAGCACGCAAAAGATATATCCTAGCCATAAACTCTGCTTGGGAGTAGCCACAAACCGCCGGATGTGAATGTCAGTAGCATGAAGTAAAGGATATACGGAGCAGACTATAGAGATATCTAATACTTCGAAGGATCATGAATTCGCCGATACCAACACCCAAACGAGTAAGAAAAGGCAGCATTGAGCTGCACAGTCAATTTTTTCTTAAATTTAATTTCAAATAAATACCACTCTGCGGGTAATAACATATTAAATACTCACTGATTTCATTAGATACAGATCACAAACCAAATTGTAATTGGACGAAGATGATTATTGGAGAACCAACGAATTAGCAACATCTACCCAATAATTCGAAGCTCATTCAAACACAAACCTGAATTGCAATAATCGGCTAACAAGAACAATTCAATCATGAGAACCAGCTGCAAGTAAACCAAAATCAATTACTTAGATCTTATCTCCACCCTCACAAATGCAAAACGTTAAAGAGGAAAGCACCCCAACTTCGTTGTGCAGCAGCTATGTGTCGCAATCAAAAGAGGCAAGGGTGGCAGATTTGGGAGCTCTCAACTTCCATTTGTAACATAACACGTGAAAAGGAGTTAAAGAGAGAAGGCTAGCAAGTTCAAAATTGGGAAAAGGAAGGAAGAGGGAGAAGGGCAATGGAAGAGACAAAGGAAGAGCTTACACCATTAGAGCTCTGAACACTCAAAAAAAGAGATGAAGGAAAGAGAAGATGGGATGGCCGAATGTATGATTCCATGTGTCATTGAGGGTGTGATGTTATTCTATGTGTCATTGAGGTGTGATGTGGCATTGTAATTTGATTCTGGGCTTAGCCAGTGGGCTGTTGGGGTGCTTTGTTGTGGCTCTTGGGGTACAGCTGAACTGGCTTCACTACAAAAAAAGTCAATATAGCTACGGACTAAATCCGTCGCTAAACAGGTTGAATCCGTCCTAAATGGACTTAGGACGGATATAGAACGGATAACATCCGTCTCTAAACTCTCATCGCTGATTCAACTTAGCCAAGAATCACATTTATCCGTCCCTGAATTAGGACGGATACCTTTCCGTTTCTATTATGTAGAAAAAAATTAGAGACGGATTTCATTTTCCGTCTCTAAATTTAGAGACGGATTTAGAAATTCGTCCTAAATTTAGAGACGGAATGCGGAATCCGTCTCTAAATTTTAGAGACGGATTTTGATCTGTCCCTAAATTTAGGACGAAATGGGGAATCTGTCGTGATTTTCTTTGAATTAAATAAAAAAAAAGAAACACAACTAAAGTAGTTGTCGATTTCTAAACAAACACATTTCCATACAACAAACCCACTAACAAAGTTTCTCATTAATTTTGTAACTTAGATTTATCAAACAAAGATTCACAAAGAATACTTCATACATCAAAAACACTTGATCAAAATGGAAAAAAAAGTAAGTAATAGAAATACTACTACAAATTTGGATTAGCACCAGTTTTAAGAGACCGGTGTGTATGAAACCGGTCTCTTAAGTTAAGAGACGGATATTATGAAACCGTCTCTTTGATTCATCTAAAAGACCGTTATTTGTAACACATCTCTTATGTTCAACAAAAACCAGTTTTAAGTAAAACCGGTCTTTTGATCTAGTGGCCCAAAAAAAAATCATTATAACTCCTCTCTCTCATCTATAGCTCGTTATCCGTTTTTTTTATTCATTGATTGGTCACCGCCCTCATTTCTTTTACGTATACCTCACCTACTCTCCTCTCTCCTCTCTCATCTCATCTACTCTTCTCATCTCAATACATTCACCTCTCTCTTCTCCTTAAACTCTTCATTTCTCTTGCTCATTTATATTTATTGCATATTGTTTTCGATTTTTTGAGCTTCGTTGTGTTCGTTGTTCCTTGTTCGATTTATCAGGTAAATTTTTGATTTTCTTTTATTCGTTTTTTGGTTTTATTTCTGGGTTTTTGGTTTTTTTCGAGTTTCTTCTGAAATTTGGTTTAATTTTACTTTAGATCTACTCGTTTTTTCGATCTGCTTGTTTTTGTTGTAATTGATTTGGGTTTTTGGTTATGTTTTTGAGTTCTTTGTAATTGATATGTTTGTTTTTTGAATTGTTTCTGGTTCCTGGTTTTTCTTCGCCATTTTCAATTTGTGGGTTTCTTTATTTTTCGTTGTTAACAATTTTGTGTTTTTATTGATTCTGATTTTTTTTTGGGTAGTTAGTCCTTTGTTGTTTTTTCGGATCTTTTTCAGTCTTTATTTTTGGGTAGTTAGTCTTTGTTTGTAACAAATTTCAGATCTTTTTTTTTCGATTTTCAGTTTCTTGTTGTTTTTATCGAATTTCAGATTTCTTTGTTTTCAATTTTAGAATTGTTTTTTTATTTACATTCCCTTCATTTTTGTTTAGATTGGATTTTTATTTATATTTTTCCAATTTGTTTTTTTTCCTAAAATTTTCATAATTTTTTCATAATTTTTTCCTATGATTTTCATTTGATATTGGATTTTCATATTTAATTTTATATTTTTCTAGTTTTCGTTTTTGGATTTTTTTTGTTTCATTTTTTTGTTATTGATATACTGTTTTGTGGTTTTTCTTCCCGATCTGTTTTCGGTTTTTTCTTCAATTGTTTTCGGTTTATTTCTTCCCAATTTGTTTTGTTTTTGATGTTTTGTTTAGTCTTTTGATTTGACTGTAAAATTGGTTACGAATTGCCAGTATTTGATATGGATTGTTTTCTTTCCTTTTTAGTGATTATTAATTATTGTTGTCGTTATTAGTGCAGTATTAAGTTTTGTAATTTGGTTTGTGATGATGAATTGGATTGAATTGAGTAATTGTATTTCTTTTATTTTTTTAGAAGAGTTGATGATTCTGCTATAATGGATTACTTGTCTTTTGTCGGTGTTCAATTTAACTTTATATTTCTAACAAATTGATATTGTTGTTGAAATTAGGTTTCGCATGGATGTGGACTTGGTATGGTTATGCATATGTGAATCAGTCGTGAGGAAGATTTTGAAAAGATTTTATGTAATGCAAAAGAGGTGTTAATTTAAGAATATACTTCATTCTTATTTACATGATTGTAAATTTTCTATTCCAAAAATTAATAATATCTGAGCACAATGAGATAATCATATTTCTTGTATATATTTATTATATTCGTATATATGGTGTTTAGTGATGTTTGGATTAGTGACCAAAAGGGTAGTACGCCTGCTGCATTGCAGCATTTTTTTTTAATTAATAAAATACTCAAAGAGACCGTTTATAAAAACCGGTCTCTAGGGGGATCAAAGAGACCGTTCTGACACAAAAACGATCTCTTTGATCTACCTAAGAGACGCGTTCTTCTACAGATACGGTCTCTTATGTTGTCATTTAGAGATCGTTTTTACATAACGATCTCTTTGCTTGTCTTAAGAGACCGCAATTACTACACGGTCTCTAACCCTAGAGCCCTATGAGCTAGAGACCGGTTGTAATGCGTCTCTTAGGCCATTTTGACCGGTTTCTTTGGGCTTTTTTGTAGTAGTGAATAAAGACAAAAATTAAATCCTAAACTATCAATTGCCAAGAATCTGGCACATCTTCATAAAAAAAAAAAAAAAAAAAAAAATCTGGCACATCTTCATCATCTACGTAATTTCACTTGCAAAATGCAGCATCATCTCTCAACAAATCATCATCATCTTTCAACAAATCAAGCATCATCTCTCAAAAAATATCATTTTCAACAAATCCATCATCATAATGTTTGTCACCTGGAAAATTTGGGGAAATTGATCAAGAAATTTTAAAGTAAATAAAATAAAACGAACAACAACGAACAACATAATAAATTTTGGGGAAAATTGAATCAAAAAATTTTAAAGTGAAGAAATCATCATAGGAACGAACAACGAACAACAAAAATAAAACACGAAACCTCAAAACTGGAAATCTAAATAAAAAGAACAAAAAACAATACCCTAAATTCAAAAGTGATTAACCAAAATTACTACAACCTTTAAATTTCTTTTTCTTCCTCGCTATCAGATTCGTCCATCAAGCTTTTCTGGATTTTTGTGATAATTTTAAGTTAAAGAAAAAGTGAGAAGGAAGATGTAAGAAAGAGGCAAACAAAAGAGAGGAGAAAAAAAAATCAAAGAGGCAAATGAGATAATGGACGGTTGGTAGGGTTAGATGACACTTATATATCATGGGCTTAGACTACT
>SNQN01004053.1:42984-55128 GCA_008642245.1 Bassia scoparia
AAATTAGAGACGGATTTAAATTCGTCCCTAAATTTAGAGACGGAAATGCGGAATCCGCTCTAAATTTATAGACGGATTTCTTCTGCCTAAATTTAGGACGAAAATGGGGAATCTGTCCTGATTTTCTTGAAATTAAATAAAAAAAAAGAAACCAACAACAAAATAATTGCGATTTCTAAAACAAACACATTTCACATACAACAAAACCCACTAACAAAGTTTCTCATTAACTTTGTTAACTTAGATTTATCAAAACAAAGATTCACAAAAGAATACTTCATACATCAAAAACACTTGATCAAATGGAAAAAAAATAAGTAATAGAAAAATCACTACTACAAATTGGTTAGCACCAGTTTAAGAGACCGGTGTATTGAAACCGGTCTTTAAGTTAAGAGCGGATATCATGAAAACCGTCTCTTTGATTCATCTAAAAAACCGGTTATTTGTAACACATCTCTTAGTTCAACAAAAAACCATTTTAAGTAAAACCGCTCTTGATCTAGTGGCCAAAAATAAAAAATCATTATAACTCCTCTCTCTCATCTATAGCCTCGTTATCCGTTTTTTTATTCATTGATTGGTCACCCCCTCAATTCATTTACGTATACCTCACCTACTCTCCTCTCTCCTCTCTCATCTCATCTACTCTTCTCATCTCAATACATCTCACCCCTCTCTTCTCCTTAAACTTCATTTCTCTTGCATTTATTATTGCATATTTGTTTTCGATTTTTTGAGCTTCGTTTGTGTTCGTTGTTCCTTGTTCGATTTATCAGGTAAATTCTTGATTTTCTTTTATTCTTTTTTGGTTTTATTTCTGGGTTTTGGGTTTTTTTCGAGTTCTTCTGAAATTTGGTTTAATTTTACTTTAGATCTACTCGTTTTTCGATCTGCTTGTTTTGTTGTAATGATTTGGGTTTTTGGTTATGTTTTGAGTTCTTTGTATTGATATGTTGTTTTGTAAATGTTTCTGGGTTCCGGTTTTTTTTCGCCATTTTCAAATTTGTGGGTTCTTAATTTTTCGTTGTTAACAATTTGTGTTTTTTATTTGATTCTGATTTTATTTTTTGGGTAGTTAGTCCTTGTTTTTTTTTCGGATCTTTTTCAATCTTTATTTTTTGGGTAGTAGTCTTTGTTGTTAACAAATTTCAGATCTTTTTTTTTTCGATTTCCAATTTCTTTGTTGTTTTTACGAATTTCAGATTCTTGTTTTCAATTTTAGAATTGTTTTTTTATTAACAATTCCCTCATTTTTGTTTAGACTGGATATTTATATTTTCCAATTTTTTTTTCCTAAAATTTTCATAATTTTTTCATAATTTTTCCTATGATTTTCATTTATATGGATTTTCATATTAATTTATATTTTCTAGTTTCGTTTTGGATTTTTTTGTTTTCATTTTTTTATTGATATATCGTTTTGTGGTTTTTCTTCCCGATCTGTTTCTGTTTTTCTTCCAATTGTTTCGGTTTATTTCTTCCCAATTTGTTTTTTTTTGATGTTTGTTTTAGTCTTTGATTTTGACTGTAAAATTGGTTACGAATGCCAGTATTGATATGGATTTCTTTCCTTTTTAGTGATTATAATTATATTGTTCGTTATTAGTGCAGTAAAGTTTTGTAATTTGGTTTGTGATGATGAATTGATTGAATTGAGTAATTGTATTTCTTTTAATTTTTTAGAAGAGTTGATGATTCTGCTATAATGATTACTTGTCTTTTGTCGGTGTTCAATTAACTTTATATTTCTAACAAATTGATATGTTGTTGAAATTAGGTTTCGCATGGATGTGGACTTGGTATGGTTATGCATATGTGAATCAGTCGTGAGGAAGATTTGAAAAGATTATTATGTAATGCAAAAGAGGTGTTAATTTAAGAATATACTTCATCTTATTTACAATGATTGTAAATTTCTATCCAAAAATTAATAATATCATGAGCACAATGAAATAATCATATTCTCTGTATATATTATTATACGTATATATGGTGTTTAGTGTATGTTGGATTAGTGACCAAAAGGTAGTACGCCTGCTGTATGCAACATTTTTTTTAATTAATAAAATACTCAAAGAGACCGTTATAAAAAAACCGGTCTCTTAGGGGATCAAAGAACCGTTTCTGAACAAAAACGATCTCTTTGATCTACCTAAGAGACCGGTTCTTCTACAATACGGTCTCTTATGTTGTCATTTAAGAGATCGTTTTTACATAACGATCTCTTGCTTGTCTTAAGAGACCCAATTACTAACCGGTCTCTAACCCTAAGAGCCCTATGAGCTAGAGACCGGTTGTAATGCGTCTCTTAGGCCATTTTGACCGGTTTCTTTGGGCTTTTTTGTAGTAGTGAATAAAGACAAAAATTAAATCCAAAAACTATCAATTGCCAAAATCTGGCAATCTTCATAAAAAAAAAAATAAAAAAAAAAAAATCTGGCACATCTTCATCATCTACGTAATTTCCACTTGCAAAATGCAGCATCATCTCTCAACAAATCATCATCATCTTTCAACAAATCAAGCATCATCTCTCAAAAATATCATCTTTCAACAAATCCCATCATCATAATGTTTGTCACCTGGAAAATTTGGGGAAAAATTGAATCAAGAAATTTTAAAGTAAATAAAATAAAACGAACAACAACGAACAACATAATAAATTTTGGGGAAAAATTGAATCAAAAAATTTTAAAGTGAAAAATCATCATAGAACGAACAACGAACAACAAAAATAAAACACGAAACCTCAAAACTGGAAATCTAATAAAAAAGAACAAAAAACAATAAACCCTAAATTCAAAAGTGATTACCAAAATATACTACCAACCTTTAAATTTCTTTTTCTCCTCGCTATCAGATTCGTCCATCAAGCTTTTCTGGATTTTGTGATAATTTTAAGTTAAAGAAAAAGTGAGAAGGAAGATGTAAGAAAGAGGCAAACAAAAGAGAGAAAAAAAAAATCAAAGAGGCAAATGAGATAATGGACGGTTTTAGGTTAGATGACACTTATATATCATGGCTTAGACTACTAAAGGCCAAGTACTCTTCGACGGAAAATGAAATATCCGTCTCTAATACATAATACTCCGTATTTATCTTATTCTACTACAGTAAGACATTAGCGACGGAATAGAATTCGTCCCTGACTTAATCCGTCCCTAAATTAGCAACGGAAATTTCAAAAGTCGTCTCTAATTTATAATCTGTCCTAAAGTAGGGACGAAATTAAAATTTCCGTGTCAATTTAAATTAATGACGGACTATATATTTTCCGTCTCTAATTTTGAGACGGATATTAATCCGTTCCTAAAAATCCGTCACTATATTGACATTTTTTGTAGTGTTTGGGCAAGGGCTCGATGAGGTGGCAATTGGTGGAGATACCATTACTGTTCATACTATTTCTCACAATAGTAAATGTTATAACTTTTTATATGTTAAGGATACAGATAAGAATAAGGATATCTTCTAATAGCTAGTATAACATGGACCTTGTAATTTGTAAACATGCTGAATTGAGATAAAAGAAAGATAAACAAACATAGCCTAGAAGGTATGCACTGTGTTTATTTTGACCAAGACTTTTAACAATTTAAGATATGATGATATGCTCACATAGTCATATTAGTACTATTTAATAAAATGAATATGCGGAGTGCTTTGCGACCATTACGCAGAGAATTTTCAAACATAACTGCAATCTTCAATTGAAAAGTCGTGCAAGTAATAATCTCATAACAAGAAATCCTATCCTATAATATTGGACATTATCTACCAATTTTATCAAACACAACAATTTAAACCTTGATAATCGTCTAAAAAATTAGTGAGAAAAATAATGGAGAGCAAAAGCGTTTTGGTGATGCAATTGGGCTAGCACTAGCAGCTGGCCGCAGCGCAGAGTGCAAACAATTAGAGGCGACGTACCATTTGTACAATCCACAAAACATTGGTGAATTATCTCACAGCAGTGTATATTGCGCAACATGGGATGCTAACCAACCTTTGTCTTGGCGCCAACAATAGGCTGGACCGCCTTTTTGCCCTCAGGACCTCAAGGTCAAGTTCTTGTGGCAAATGCCTAAGGTAAGCAACTATACATTCCTACATACTTGTATATATGTTTGTTTTGTTTTGCTATCAAATATTAGGTCCAAAAGTTATGAATCGCATCATTCACGTGCATAGAAAACTAGTACACATTAAGAGAATTATAGATGTAGTAATTTGTGTCTAGTAGTGAAGATTTTTGAGATGGAAGTAAAATAAATGTGCTGATATATAAAAGAGCGATTTTCGCAATTGTGCAGGTAACAAACATAGCCACAGGAGCTCAAGCAACGGTGAGAATAGTAAACCAGTGCAGCAACGAGGGTTGGATCTTGATGTAAACGTGTTTAACCAAATTGACACCAACGGTCAAGGCTATAATCAAGGCCATCTCCAAGTCAACTACAATTTGTCAACTGCTGAGCACCAGCATGCCAATTACTAAATTAATGATCTAATTGTCCATATTACTCCAATAAGACGGCCTATGTGTCTTTCATTATGTTATGACTAATTCTAATACTAGATAAGAGCCTTTGAGTTTGTCAATGAGCTTTTATATATATGAATAAAAACACCTTATGATAGATATACATTGTTTAACTTTGTTTTAATTGCCTTTCCAAAATAAGCATACGCTTTTGTGTCATGTGTTATGGAACTACTCCTTCCGTTCTTTAATATTGCATCATTTTTCATTTTAAATTTGTAAATTACTAGCATCCTTCATATTTGAGTAATTTATTATTTTCATCCCCCACATAATACATGGCGACCACTTTTTATTCTTTCCATTGCTCTCTTATTCTTAAACTGGTGGGAAAGCTGCTTGGATGCAACTCATAAAGAACAGAGAGACGTACAAACTAAGTAAATTTTATGATAAGACTTAGGCTCGCAGCAAGTAGGTTTTGCGTTTCCTATTCGCTCCATTCCCACTCAAATTTTCATACCCCATCCCATTCATTCCACTTGTGCCCCCATCCATTATCCCAGTAGTGGTCTAATTTTCATGGCAATCATACACACTTGGTGGGTACAATTGTATGCTTCATCCCGCCTCACCATCCACTAAATCAGGACTCATTACTATCCACTGCATCTCTAGGCGATAACACTACTCTTTTATTTATATGTGGGTACACGTACATAATGTAAAACCGATGATGTATTGACATAGTTGTATTAAAATTTTCTTTTATGCTTTGAAAAATTAAACAAATTATATTGCTATGTACTCTATATCTCATTTATTTACATTCAACCAAGAAATCACATATATTTAAGAAGAGAAAAGAGGATGAGAGAAACAAAAAAAAAGGACCACATTGTAGAGAGAAATAGAGAAAATATATTCGCTAAAATGAAAGGATACAATAATTTAAAATTTCGATAAAAGAAAAAGATAAAACTAAATAAAGAACCGAAAAAGTATAAAGATTTGCACAGTAACATATTGAAGTAAGTAACACATTTGGCCACGTGTAGACATCTACATTTGTCCATTGAACTGGCAACTCATGATAAACTGAAGCGATCATGACTTAAATTATCACGACAAGATTTCCCAAAACTCCAAGATTCTTCAGATTTACACATCAGCATTTACTAACTGTCAACTTTAATTTCAAGACTCTCTACATTTCATACTTTATCTCCAAGACTCCAACCAAACTCTCTTATCTTTAAAAAATGATAAAAATTTGATAAAAAAACAAAAAAAGGGGGACCAAAAAATTAAAAACACCCAATGAAAATTGGAAGAGTGTCCAACAAGAGTCTTGTTGGTCTTGAAATCAAAACTCAACTCAAGACAGAAAGTTTTGCAAGAATATCCCTAAGACTTGAGGGAGTGCTACCTCAAGACTCCCACAACCAATGGATAATCTTGCCCTCACAAAGTTTGAAGAAAAGTTTACAAAATATGATGCATCATGACTTAAATTACTAGGAATAGTTGAAGAAAAAGTTACGTTTACAAAATATGAGAGCATCATGTCTTAAACTATCACAAAGTTTAATTATTTTCCATAGATATTAAGACTACTACTAATAACATTTTACAGTCAGTCCATTATGTCAAATAACACTCAAAACTTACTGATCAGTGTATCATAACCTCACACTATTATGCTCTGATGTTTGCGTACTATCACAGGATTTTCTGTACCGATCATGGTGAATTTTGCAAGCTCGAATTTGAGGCTTCTTAATTAATAAAGATTTGGCATAACTCCATATCTAGCCACTGTTTTGACTGAATATTTGAATGTGAAAGGAATGTGAAGAAACCGAGCACGCAAACAAATATACCAGCCATAAACTCTGCTTGGGAGTAGCCACAAACACGCCGGATGTGAATGTAAGTAGCGTGAAGTAGAAGATATACGGAGCAACACTATAAAGATATCTAATACTTTAGGGATCCATGAATTTTCCGATACCCATCACCCAAAGGAGTAAGAATAGGCAGAGCATTGAGCTGCACATTGCAAGTGTGTGCCGTTCGAAAATTGCATATGCTAGATTCCCAAAAGGTAGGGAATCCACCAGGCACCTGGAACGCGCCGCAAAAGTTATGGTGGCCAACAGGGCAGCAACCACTGATAGAGCATTAGCCGACTCTTTCATTTCTGTCGCGGAATACCATATGAGCTTCTTGCTAAATTCACTACTTGGAATCTTTCTCCAGAATTAGTTTATAACCTGGTATCAAGAGAAACAAAACGAGAATACGGATTTAATTAATGGAAATAGTTTAGGAAAACTTATAGAGTTTCACAACAACAATTAATTATAAGATTTTTCTTCTTTTACCTATGCCCATTTTCTTATGGTAATAATTGGCTAGATTGCGTAATGACAATGAATTGTATACAAATATGCCAAGAAAATCCATATCATTTATTATGTAATGTCATTTGATCATTTAAAGTCCAATTTCTTCTTAAATTTTAAGTCATATAATACCACTCTCGCGGGTAATGAAATTCATAGGAGATTAAATACCACGAGAAAAAAAACATAGTGTAAATTTAGAGACGGAAAATGAAATCCGTCTCTAATTTTTTTCTACAATAATAGAAACGGAAAGGTATCCGTCCTAATTYAGGGACGGATAAATGTGATTCYGTSGCTAAGTTGAATCAGCGATGAGAGTTTTAGAGACGRATGTTATCCGTTCCTATATCCGTCCCTAAGTCCATTTAGGGACGGATTCAACCTGTTTAGCGACGGATTTAGTCCGTAGCTATATTGACTTTTTTTGTAGTGAAGCCCAGTTCAGCTGGTACCCTCAAGAGCCCACAACAARGCCTACCCCAACAGCCCACTGGCTAAGCCCAGAATCAAATTACAATGCCACATCACACCCTCAATGACACATAGAATAACATMACACCCTCAATGACACATGGAATCATACATGTCGGCCATCCCATCTTCTCTTTCCTTCRTCTCTTTTTTAGAGTGTTCARAGCTCTAATGGTGTAAGCTCTTTCCTTTGTCTCTTTCCATTGTCCCTTCTCCCTCTTCCTTCCTTTTCCCAATTTTGAACTTGCTAGCCTTCTCTCTTTAACTCCTTTTCACGTGTTATGTTACAAATTGGGAAGTTGAGAGCTCCCAAATCTGCCACCCTTGCCTCTTTTGATTGCGACAATAGCTGCTGCACAACGAAGTTGGGGGTGCTTTCCTTCTTTAACGTTTTGCATTTGTGGAGGGTGGAGATAAGATCTAAGGTAATTTGATTTTGGTTTTTACTTTGCAGCTGGTTCTCATGATTGAATCTGTTCTTGTTAGCCGGATTATTGCAATTCAGGTTTTTGTGTTTTGGGAATGAGCTTCGAATTATTGGGTAGAATGTYGCTAATTCGTTTGGTTTCTCCAATAATCATCTTCGTCCAATTACAATTTGGTTTTGTGATCTGTATCTAATGAAATYAGTGAGTATTTAATATGTTATTACCCGCAGAGTGGTATTTATTTGAAATTAAAATTTAAGAAAAAAATTGGACTGTGCAGCTCAATGCTGTGCCTATTCTTACTCGTTTGGGTGTTGGGTATCGGCGAAATTCATGGATCCTTCGAAGTATTAGATATCTCTATAGTCTTGCTCCGTATATCTTTTCTTCATGCTACTGACATTACATCCGGCTGGTGTGCTTACTCCGAGCAGAGTTTATGCTAGATATATCTTTTGCGTGCTCGGTTTTTGACTTCCTTCTCACTTTCAAATATTAGTCCAAGAAAGTGGTAATATGAGGTTTGATAGTTTTTTCAATCAAGAAGTGATAACCGCAATGCATTTGTAGAATTTGCAATGTTTGCAGTTTGCTGAAAGAAGAAGAGAATGAGAGGAGAGAGATGAGAGAGAGAAGTTAAATGTCAAGCTGATGTATTTGTCTGAATCTCAAAGAAGTTTTGAGTCTAATAAAGCAGCCTTTAATAGGCAGTAAAAAGTATAACTATAACAGCAGCTAATGCTACTCAGTCAAAGTTATACAAAGTTGAGTATAATATTGTTTTATTTGCATGAGGAATTATTCTTTGTAAGCTGATGCTCAACAGCCCCTCAAGTTGGCAACGTTGAAACCATGCCAACTTGCTGATTAATTTTGTATTGATTGAGAGCAGAGTCTTAGTTACACATCTGCCAGTTGATCTGTGGTAGGTAGATACTCAATTCAATCAACCTTCTAGTACTTTGTCTCTTGAAAATGGCAATCAGTTATGTGTAGTCCTTTCATGGAACACTGGATTTTTAGCTATATGCAATGCTATATTGTCACAGAGTGTATGGTTGTAGATCTGTAACCCCATTTCTTCAAGCAACCTATCCACCAGTCACCTCTGAAGCTCACTTGCCAATAGCTCTATTTCTGCCTGCCGCAGAAGACTTTGAGACTGTCATGTGTTGTTCTGCTCTTCAACTGATTGAGACTTCCAAGCACTGACTATATACTTTTGATACACTCTGGTGTCTGACATTATCCAGTCTGAATCACTAAATGCTTGCAATTTCAATGTATCACTGCTTTGAAGAATGCCCTGCTGTACTAGTAGAGCTACTATTGTAAAACTTGAGGCATTGTAATGATTGCTTTGTCATGGAGAAAATTGGCTTGGGTTTAACTGAGTAAGACAGATCAAGCCTAGATTGGTGAAGAATTCACTTCCCAAAAGCACTAATGTTCTGATATGAAAGGTGTAGTCTCTTCTGGAAAGTTCAAATGCAAGGAAGTGTTTCAAGATTTAAAAGGATAAGCCTGTACCTCAAGTAATTCCCTTGTAACTTATGTTGAGAAGATATTCCATCAGAGTGTAGTGACCTCAAACCAAGAAAATATGCAATTGCAGATCTTGATACCAAAAATCGAATCCAATGCAACTTCAAATGTTAACATACCTGCTTGTTTGTTCCAGTGACTATATATGCCATTCATTACAGCTGTGAAAGTTGAAAAATACGTATTTATGTCATTTTTATTGATATTTGTCATACTTTTCTCTCATATTAACTCTTTTTCGTCTATTGTTATATATTCATATTACTCGTCTCGGTATGTTTGTGTTATTTTTGTAGTTTGGCTAGGATTATTGGAATGTAAATAGAATTGTTGGATGGTATCAAAGAATGGCAATTCAAGTATTTATATTGAGAAAAGCTACATAATGGTCATATTTCTCTGCCTTTGGTTGTGGGAATCCTGTGACAGTAGGTTGCCGCATTGATTTTTGAATATTTTGAAGTATGGCAGTCTAGTCCGCACCCTGTTGCAGTTAGTATCACGCACACCTGCTTGCGTCTCTTCTTTGATGTTACAAAACTCTTGATTTCTAGCATCTAAATATTTTAAATATATGTTAGCTTAATTAGCAAAGCTATTATCTACCTAAGCCCTATGTTATTAATTTAAATTGGGATTAGGAAAATTAAAAGGAGGGGGGGGGGCGTACGTACAGAAGGACCGTCACTTGTTGGAATTAGGCGCCACTTCTGTATGATTTCTTCTTTAGTTTTTGTAATTTCATATTTTTCTTTGTTTATATTTAGTTTCTTTATTTTTATTTTTTTCTTATGCTTTTTTAGTTTTATTCTTTATTTTGATTTGAAATTATTTTGAGTAGTGTATTTCTCTAGGATTTAGGTTGAACCCTAATATGAATATATGTTATGATTTAATCTCAAATCCCGAATTTTAGTTTTGTTATCTTTGCTAGGTTGTGTTTTATATCTACTTGAATAGGAATATACTTATTGATATTGTATTAGGTTCTTGCGAATAGTTGGTCTAATCGATTTTATAATCTTAGCAAAAGTGGAAATCATCACGAAAGTAGTTGATGGACTTGCTAGGTTTTGGATACTATTTAATGTCTCTAATATGTTATTCCATATAATAGTTGATGCATATTTAGGAAGCCTTGATTGATCAATGAAGATCCTTGGTACTATTTCAGTGTCTATCTTGTTGAATATTTTTTGATTATTGGTAAGATTAAATGATCATATGTTATATTGGGATACTTAATACTAGATATTTTAGTTCATTAGCTTCTTTAGTTAGTATTAGTTTCCAACTCATTTTCAGTTATGTTTACTCGAATTGTAACTCTTAGTGGCCAATAATAATTGAACCCTTTCTTTGGATGACCGCTACCATACTTAGTTAGAGATTTAGTTAGGTTATATTATTCTTTGTTGTGGCGCGACACGCCTTTCAAGCTGCATGGTCACATCTACCCTTCCTTCTTAAACAAGAATAGTCATTCCTGGATTGAGAAAACCTTGGTGTTGCAATTTCTGGACAAGCTTGGAAACCCTGCCTGCTGCTGTTTAAGACCATAAAGAGATTTTTGAGCTACAAACAAATTATGGGTTGGCTGCGAGGGAGCTCAATGTAACATTCTCATGTAATCGCATGGGAAGCATTGTTAGATTAGCTGGCAATATCCCAACTTTAGCAAGCAGAGCTATTAAGCTTCAACAGAGACTTTTAACTACTGTGAAATGTCTAGAATAATCCCACGCGTTCTGGTTACCCAATGCCACTTTAATCTTGCTTCAATCTTTCTAAAACAACCAGCTGGGAGCTTGCTTTTGTAAACCCCATTTGCAAGAAGTACGCTTCTTCCTCACTGAAAGGAAAACATCCCAAGTTTATTTCTTGAGTGCTAAATCTTTCATGGCATTTAACCTACAGGGATAGAGCTTCCTGATAAGAGTGAGGTTCAAAAGGAACCACATTAGAAGCTAAGAGAGTAGAATGCTCAGGAGTAAACTGGACCAGGTTACACYAATGGTTAGAACYGGAAAGAGTGAGACAGGAAACTTTGGTATTAGGTAGATYGTAATGAAAGTATTGTAGATGAGAAGGAGGTTTGAYAGATCTGGTTGATCTCCTAGGTTGAAGATCAAGGTGAGAACTGGTAACAGGGGAAGGAATTGGAGCAGGATTTGGAGAAGAAGAAGGAGTGGGAATGAGTGAAGAATGATGTGGTGGTGAAGGATGAGTGAGATCAGAGGAAATAGGTGTATCAGGTATAGGTGGTTAAGAAAAAGAAAATACATCTGGAATATCATATAAAGATGAATGAAAGGTGAGATTTGTATTTTCTGGCAGAAAGATAGGAAATGTGGATTGGGATGGTGTCAAAGGAGATGAAGAAAAATGAAAGGGGAAATGTCTTTCATGAAAAATGACATCCCTAGTGATAAGTATTTTCCTAGAATTTAAATCCAACACTTTGTAGGCTTTGTGATTGGGAGGATATCCTAGGAAAACACAWGGAGAGCCTCTAGGATCAAGCTTATTTCTGTGAGCTTTCAAGGGAAACAAAACATAAACAACCAAAGACCCTGAGGTGATCAATATCAGGCAAAGTGCCATAGAGTTTTTCATAAGGTGAGCATTKTTGGATAGGTTTCAGAGGGAGTCTATTAATAATGTGAACARCAGCTAAAACACACTCATTCCAATAAGCAGCTGGAACTTTGGACTAAATATATAAACCCCTAGCAGTTTCCATGAGATGTTTATGTTTCCTTTCCACAACACCATTTTGTTGTGGAGTGGAGGCACAACTTTT
>SNQN01004054.1:38394-50530 GCA_008642245.1 Bassia scoparia
CCAAGGTCAAGCTATTAGTCAGGCTATAGCCATGGTGATCCTGGATCTTCTTTTGTTTCTTTGTCTTCTAATTGAATCCCTTTGACTTCGTCAATGGGAACCGTTCCACCCATAGGAAAWACCCCCGATTTAGGGGTAAATGGTTATGGAAATGGAGGGGTATTGAATGCTAGTAGCGGTTTCAAACTGCCACTAATGGGCATATACCTCCAACTTTGCATCCTGCTACGTATGARCCACCACCATCCACTTGCATTMTAGAAATTGGGAGTCAAAGTTATCAATATCAAGCTTATCCTAACCAAATGCATCGTCCTCAAAGTAGTTGTTGGGGRCCGAAGTTTCACGCACAAGGTAATGTCTATGGTGGGCCTCAGGCGATGGGAAAACAAAACTCCAATAACACTGGTGGTTTCCAACCATTAGCCAGWTATAACCAAAACCCCTATCGGGAAACACCTTATCCTACCTATTACCAKGAAAACCTTTACCCAAATGGTCAAKATCAGCACTTCCACGCACATATGGGACAGGCTCCTCATGGACCACTCCTTAGGCAATTRGAGGAAATGAATCAGAGATTTATGGGTCGTGACACTGATTTTCCAAGGAAATAGACTTGAAATCCTTATCGTGAATGGATTGATAGGATGTATCCTTTTCCTAGAGGGTTCAAAGTTCTTGAGTTTTCTCCCTTTTTCTCTAATGACAGATAAATTTTAGCCGAAGAACACTTAGTTAGGTTTAACTGCCAATGCATCGATGCATCGTTTTCTTGGTTGACCTACCTTCATGCAAACTCTATACAAACGTGGCAGGATTTGAAAGGGCAATTCTCTCRCCATTTTACTAGAGTGGAAGCTATATTTTCCATTAAAGACTTGGCCAAGATAACACATGACAAAGGGGATCCTGTAGAAGATTATATCGCCAGATTTAATAAGAGAGCAAAAATCTGATGTCATCTCAACCTACCCGAATCTGAATTTGTTTCAATAGTCTAGAAATGGTAATCCTTTCCTTCTAAGAAGAAATTTGAGGGGTAACATTTCCCTAACTTTATGGCTCTAGCTAGTGTTGTTGTGGCACATGAAAGATGTTTGGCTGAAGAATTTAAAAGCAAACATAAGTATTATTCTAACCATGCTAATAGCACAAAAGAGAGCATGGATCCAGATGAAGACCAAGTGGATGTGAAATGGTTGAATTTATTCAAGGCCAACCATTTAAATGTCCCCAGTTAGTTAACAAAAAGTGTTTTAAAAAAAGAATAAAAGATCGATCAARGAAGATAATACACATTCGAAGTCAACAAATGTRCTGAGATATTTGATTGGCTCTTGATATTTAAGAAGATTAAACTACTAAACAAAAACAAGGATAAAGATCCTAACGAAATAAAAGGAATGATATATTGTAAATGGCATGATGCCATCACATATAAAACCAGTGTTTGTGTGATTTTCAGAAATACAATTCAGGTTGAAATTGATAAAGGAAAAATTAATTTTCCTAAGAAGAATGCGAATACTTGTGAAATGGATTTTTTAATTTTTACTAGAATTAGAACAATATGAGATGRWTTGTAATATGATTAGTATTGATGCTGATGCTATTTCTGGTATTGACATGGAGGAGCTCTCTAATGTGGCTATAGTTGTAAAATTATATGAACGTGTTATGGAGGAAGGAGTCGTAGTTGCTCCAAAACGTTGTGAACAAGACTATGACAATATCAATGTATGCAGGTGGCATTTTAGTGCTGCACAACAAACTCACCAGTGTAAGGCTTTTAATGGCTAAATCAATAAAAAGATGAGCACAGTACAAATAGGTTGATAATCTCAAAGCAAGAATACCAGGCGCTAAATCTTGCTAATTTTTAACCTAATGGAAAGAAAGCTGAAATTGATGAGGTGCAGTCAGGCAACGTTCCCGCTAATGTTGATCATCATGGGAATGGTAGCCAAAAGGTTCAGACATAAGTGTAAGCTATTCAAAAGCTTCCTCTACAAAATAAGGCAGTGGAAGGCTTAAGGGAGTTATGTTTCTCTATGTGTCAGTCTTGTGATGACATGTTACATTATGTGTTAGTAAGGGCTGAAGTCATCCCTAATAACTCAATTTGGGTTCCTAGGCACCAGAAACCTCGGCTTGAAAGGGATCAGTCACTCTTCCTCAAGTGCCCTATACTGTTTTAGACTTGACAAGGTCAGGCAAACCCAAAGTAGTCCAACTGAGTAACAAGATTGATAGAGTCTCAAGTCTAAAGAAAGGTGTCCAAGAGGCAAAAGTTAAGTAAAGGGGTAAAAAATCAAACGAAGATAAGAGACATGAAGATGATCTAGCTCTTGCTAAAGTTAAGAGAAGGGTCAGCAAAAAGGCTAGGTTGATGACTGAGCAATCATTTGATGTGGAGTTAGTAGACTATGGTTTGGAAGGTTTGGATTTGCAGGTGTCCAAGTCAGATCTTGACTTTCTTGCAAATTGTGCGGAGGGAGACCGTGAGTCTGGCGTTTTTAACGCAATCACATTCCTTCCCCCCCCCCCCCCAACATTCAGAGCTTGTGAATCTAATCAGATGGATACTTCATGGACAAATGAAGTAGACCAAGTTGAAGTTGCAAGTAAGACCTCTACTATTTTAGTTGAGCTTAACAAATTTAATAAAACGTCTAATCTAGCGCCAACTATGGATACAATCCCTATGTGGCAAGAACAGTTAATTATAGAATACTTAGTAAAAGATTTTAGTGCTGTCAATTCATATAGTAAGCCCATTTTTGTTACTATCAATGTAGGTGGTACTAAATTAGACAAAGTTTTAATTGATAGTGGTGCTATTATAAATCTTATGTCTTGGTCAGTTTTTAGAAAATTTAATAAAGGTAGGAAAGATTTATCTAGCATCAGTATTCGCATAACTGCATTCAATTGTAAGTTAGATAGTATTGAAGGATTGGCATGCATGCATRTCCAAGTAGGTACTTCTATGATTTGGTCAGCTTTCTTTATAATAAAAGGGGAGGGTAGTTGCAATTCAATTCTCGGAAGAGAAAGGTTGCACCAGAYCTATGTTATTCCTTCTACACTGCATCAGAAAGTAATACTATGGAATGCGAATAAATATGAGGTAGTTTGTGTTGATGTAGATGCTTATTTGGTTGATACTAACCTAGAATTTCCCGGGATACTTATGAAGATCTTACCTAATGATGAAGGGATTGCTCTTAAGCTTGAAAGTCAACCGACACCAAGAGTGAAAGTTATTTCAAGCACTATCAGACGCATTGAAGAGGCTTCTGAAGATCATGAATTACAGAACTCATCTAAAGTTTCCCAAACTGTGAAAGGTCTGGCACTAAGAAACCATCCTAGTCTAGTTGATGTCTATTGGGCATCTCTTGGGGCAAGTATCGGTGTCATACTTTGTACTATGTGAAAGGAAGAATTGGAGTACTGAATGTATATAAAATAAGACGTACATTTATCAATATTTCTTTGAAATATCGGAAGTCTAATGAATTTCTATGTTTTATGATACATTATGTTTGCCCTAGTTATTCATAGACTTAGGTAGGGTAATTGCTAATAAAGTGAAATTATACAAAAACCATGACCAGTTGTTGTTGAACCCTAGTTTTGATGAATGAATAAACAAACAAAAGCAAACTCATGTGTTTATAAATGATGTGTGTGTTAGATGTGATTTACAGGAAATATGTCTTGAAAGTCTTAATGAAGTTAGGATCATCCAAGGAGTGGATAGGAAGCTTCTATGATTTTGAAGACTGAAGAGTTCAAGGAAGAAACTCAAGTGCAAGGAACTCGAGTCCCTTGGTGAATCAAGATTCGAGGCCTACTGGTGATTCCGTGTTAGAAGCATCAGGGTATAATAAGTTTAGAATATTTATTTTTAGGCGTATTGTAAGTTTAGCATTATTGTGTGGAAATATGGCTCAATAAAATCTACGGCATAAAATCGGATTTAATAAAGAAATTTTATTAAAAGATATAAATTAAGGATTGTAGACCATGGGCCAACCCCGCGGGGGGCTTGGGCCTACATCGATGTGTGTTGTGGGCTTGAGCCACAGAACCCGCACGTGTGTGCGTTGGGGGAGTGTTGTCGAGTAAGGGGATCGCCACCGTGCCTATTAAGGTTAATCACGGACGCCCGAAACGTTGGTGCCAAAACAATGGCCCCACGGTCCGATCCAGTAACCAGTTCGTGGGTTCGGGGACATGGTACGAATTGAATCTTTGACCCAATCCGCCCGCATGTAGCGGCCTCTACTCAGCCTCATTGTAATTCCATTAAACACGATTACTGGATGCACAACATCTTAGCAATTTTTGAAACCTTATTTGTGTTCTAATCCTAAAGTTATTACAAAAATGGGTTTCTATTATGCGCAAACATCTACCTATCCTAGAAATCGTGAACACTTGATATTAATCAAATTAATACGGTGCCTAGAAACCGGTTGTCCATAATTAATCTGACTTTAATGTGATTCACATAATTTCCGGTCTTTATTTGGCAAAATACACAAGTGAGACAAAATATATATACATATATATATATATATATATATATATATATATATATATATATATATATATATATATATATATATATATATATATATATATATATATATATATATATATATATAAATATACATCATCCTTACCTTGTCGCTGCAAACAAACAAATCGTTAGAATATAATGAATATAATGAAAACGCCTTTGATCGATCCGCTAAACAAGTCAAACAAACATGTTAGTATTGACGAAAAAGTGCCTTTGATCGATCCGCTAGACAACACAAATAAACATGTTAGTATTGAAGATAATAATAAGGAATGACGAAAATGAAAATGACATTGATAAAAACGAAAATGAGATGATTAATCCTACGTATTTACATACAACAATTGAAAGGTAGGTTTCTACATTTTATTAGTTTAATTGAAATTCATAATAGTTATGAATCAGGTTAAAAGAATGCGAAATGAAGGTTTTGGGTGAGTAACCTCAGAGTTATTCTTTGATTTCGCTCGTCGATTTGATTTAAAAGAGCGCTAGAACTCGTATTTGTGTATTTGTAGTAGCAAGAGAGTGTAAGTGAGAAAGTCAGAGAGAATGTCAAGCTTAGCAACGTGTGTGTATTCTCGTAACATGTGTCCTTCTCGAAAATGAGTAAAAGAGGGTATTTATAGATACGAAAAACCAAAAACGAGCGTATATATGCTCAAATCGAGCGCATATACGCCCAGAGGAGCGTATATACACTCATGGAGCGTATATACGCTCGTCTTGAGCGTATATATGCTCAGAGGAGCGTATATACGCTTCTCAGAGCGTAGATACGCTCGATTATTTCCTACCTTTTTTAACAAAAAATCTGATTCTTCTTGATTCTTCTCGGATTGGATGAAGCTAGACACCCCCTTTTGCAAGAAAATACGGTTCTAGGGGGTTCTAGAACATTCCATCTATTTTTTTGGTATTTTCTAATTTTTTATGTATTTTTTGTAAATTTTGATTTTTGTAAATATTGTAAAATTCATAGAAAATTGTAGAAAAATTGGAAAAATAATCTAAAAATACTGGTGAACTTAGAAAAATTCGAAATCATGAAGATCACCAATATAAATTATTTTTAAAAATCCTAAAACTAAATAGAAAATTCTAAAAATAGAAAATAAATAAAAGAAAATACTTTTTGCCTCTTATTTGACCTTTGCCTCATGATTTCGAGCATGACTTCACATATTTTGAGTTTTTTTTATGAGTTCAACTACGTCTTTCAGAATCGAATCAATCACGAAACGTGGTATGTTTCATCATCGGTTACTCATTTGGGGAGACACATTTGGGTGTCTACAAGGATAAGTATTAAAAAGATATCTTTAGGCACTAAATAAATCCTAGGTAGTAAATTTTCAACTATAATCTTTTTTATTCCTTCCAATTTTATCTTATTAGAATTAATTTATGAAAATTCCAATTTTACCTTATTTTATAAAATTGTTTTTCGGCAAAAAGGTTTTTTTGTGAAAAATAGCCTAACTGATTTGATAAAATTAAGGAAATAAAAATGTATGAATCACTACTAGAAATCTGCCTTCGGGCGACCGATTTTAGCGACCGATTTTTCATCGGTCGCTATTAGCGACATTTAGCGACCGATTTATCGGTCGCAAATAGCGACCGATTTTAAATAGGTCGCTATTAGCGACCGAAGTATCGGTCGCTAAGCCCTTTATGATTTGGCGGCATGGGATTTTGGTTTCCCTCGCATGTGAAAAAAGTTTAGCGACCGAATTTCGGTCGCTAATAGCGACCGATTTTTCAATAGGTCGCTATTAGCGACCGAAATGCGGTCGCTAATTTTTTATTTTTCAAAAAAAAATAAAACTCTTTTTTTTAACCCATACGACACTCCCACTCTGCCCTCTTTCGTCTATCTCCCTCTCAAACCAAAAAAACCACAAAATCTCAAACCCTCCTCACTCAACCCTCAACCCTCGTCACTCACCTCACTCACCGGCGGCAACCTCACCGGTCTCTCTCTCCTCTCACTCACCCTCCTCTCAAACCTTCCTCCCACGGCCACCGGCGACTTCACGGTCACCCGCCTCTCCTTCTCTTTCCCTCTTTCTCTTTCTCATTCCCATTCTCCCTCTCTCGCTGCCCTTGCTGCTCACGCCGCCACTCACCGCCACTCTTCACGTCGCCGTCTCTCTCTCTCTCTCGCTGTCGTTGCTGCTGCGCTGCTGCAGTTGCTGCTGCCCAATTTTGTTAGGGTTTCGGTTTACTGGTATGAGTTCAATCCTTTTTTTTTAATTTTCTACAATTAGTTAATTTTAGGGTTGTTTTCTACAATTAGTTAATTTATATTGTTCAAATACTGAGTTTTTCCCCCAATTCAACCCTAATTTTGTTTGAAAATTGAGGTTGTTTTGCTGCTACTATTGTTGCGCTGCTACTAGCTGTTGTTGCGCTGCTACTGCTTAGGGTTTCGGTTTTTAAGGTATTTCAAACATATGTATTGCTGTGATTGACGAAGGTACTATGTGGCCATTGTTCAATAGATTTGCTACTGCCAGTCTACTGCAACATTAATGTACTTGATAGGACTTGGTATTAGCTGGCTAACTTATCAAGGGAAGAAAACGTTTATGGAATTAATATATGGACCTGAAATAACATCATATGCCCTTTGTGCCTTAATTATCCAAAATATACTTCAAACTTGAAATATTATGGTCTGATGGATTCTGGTTTCTTGATGTGAAGGTTGATGATAAATACCAATATTCAGGTGAAGCCAAAGACATCCAAGTGCATGGATGGATATGCAGCAATCCCCCTACCCCTACTGGACTGTGGCAGATTGTTCCTAACAACGAGTTTCGATCTGCTGGACCCACCAAACAATTCCTGACATCACATGTTGGCCCCACATCCCTCTCGGTAAGTTGATCTAATAATGTAGTTATGATCATGACTCATGAGCATAGCCTTCTAGTGTTGTGCATTTTGTATTGATGAAGCCTCTAACTTGAGCATATGCTTTTGGTGTTTTTTAGGTTCTCCTAAGTACTCACTATTCAGGTCAAGAACTAATGGCAACATTTGAAGATGGAGAGCCATGGAAAAAAGTTCTAGGACCTCTTTTTGTATATGCTAATTCGGCGTCAAATGATAGTGACTGGCATCAGCTATGGGACGATGCAAAACAGCAGGTTTTTGCTTTAGTAACTTTTTTACACAAATTTCCTTTTAATGTTATAGGAAGCTAAAGAATGACATATTTTCGGTTCTTTGCAGTTAAATGTTCAAGCAAATAATTGGCCTTACACCTTTGCAGTTTCAGATGATTATCCATCATCTGAACAACGTGGCAGTGTTAGTGGTAGCTTACTTGTTTATGATAGGTTGGTGAACCATAATTTTGAAACTATTCATAGTATCTGTTCAAATGGCTGTTATTCTGTTCAAATGGCTGTTATTGTTATAAAGATATTAAGCCTGAAATATAGTAGCTAACTTTGACTCATAACTGATGGATTTTACATTTTGGTCATCAGTTTTTTCTCATTTCTGTCATCAAAGCTTATTTGATAACTGATGGATTTCACAATTGTCATTAAATTTTTCTCGTTTTTCTTTACTCAGTATTGGCAATCTGATTAGCAATACAACAATCCAAGAGCCAACCTTTGAGAAGATTATTATAATATACTGGTATTTTCTCTAGATTAGTGTCACTACTACATATTATAGTAAGATCAAAAGGTAACAACCCCAAGTAATAATCGATTCTCATATACAAGACAAACTCTTTATAAGGGAAATGACCCATATTAACCAAAACAAAAGGGTAGGAACTAGTACATTTTTTAGTACTCCGTATGTTAATCTATGTGGTACTATTGTATTTTAATCTTATTCTCTGCTATAACATTATGTTAGAAAAGAAAACATTAGTTGAGGTTAAATTAAATAAGGTTAGAGTTTTGCATCAGTTTGCTTATACTATGTTGTTTGATTTATGCCATGTATAATTAACTATTTTTAAGGGCATTAGCAATATAATAAGAGTTTTATGATGATGAGGTTTAATTTTAAAAATAATTTAATGACCATTACCACCAAATGACTTGGCAGTGGAGAAACCTCTCAGCCTGGTGTTGGCAAATCCACTAGTCTGAATGAGATTTATGGCTTCGATTCTACTTCTCTTGGTAATTTTTTCACCATTGCTTTTCTTCTTTCGTACTTTAAGTTGAATTGATGCGTGTGATTAATTTGTTTTGATATAAAGGTAGAAATTACACAACTTTACAATGTCAATTTGGATTTTGGATATACAATTATTACTGCAATTCTCATGTATGTAGTACCATGAATATGATGATTATTCATAAGTATCTTTAGTTGGAAATAGCTGTTGTTTGTCACTGAATTTCATAGTTGTATCTTATGTCTTTGCCTGTTTTAGAAAGATAAAAATGGGACCATTTTTAATTGTAAGAATGCTCCTCCATTTGCAATCCAGTTTGAGGAAACCAGAGCAAATGCAAGGCACTGTACTACTGGGATTGAACCCCGAATTTCGGCCTAACGTTTCATACTACTTGATACCAGGTTCATTTTCTTACTAAGCATTACTACTTAAATTAATTATCTTGTTATTTGCCTTTTCCCCCTTACCTTATATTTATGCTTTTGAAAGTTTGAACGAACACATGAGAAAAGGAATTATATTACTAGACATGGTTATGTTAATTTCTCAGTCTGCCAAATACAAAAAAGGTGTAATTTTTTACATTTGTAATAATGGTTGTGAGGAATTTTAGAGGGTTGAGGGAGAGTAATATTGACCTTTTCTTATCATTTACCATTTGCACTACTTTCCTTGTTTCTTGCTCATGGTTGCTGCTGCAACAAAGAAAATGAAGGAATAGTATGTAGTATTTATTGTCCCAATTTAGAATTGAATTCTTTTTGTTTTGAATTGTTTCAGCTAACTCTATACTTTGCAGGAAAAATATACTCGGAACATTTCTGAGTCACAAGCTAGTGGCACACCACCGGATCCCAACGTTGTTTTCTTTGAGACGATCGGTGGGTTTCAGAAGGGTGAAGTTCATGGGTTCGGCAGAAATGGAGCTTCTCTCTTTTATGAGAAAAGCTCGCGTCGACATGGCAGATCAGACTTTCTCCATCGATTTTCGCGCAGCTTCCACAATTGACTGAGGAATTGGTACGAGCTAAGGCGGAGTTAGCGGAGAAAGACCGCCAGCGGGACGAGGAGCAACGTCGTCTAGTCGAGCAGCTGAGCCAGCGGGACGAGGAGCAACGTCGTCTAGCCGAGCAGCTGAGCCAGCGGGACGAGGAGCAACGCCGTCTAGCCGAGCAGCTGAGCCAACGGGACGAGGAGCAATGCCGTCAAGCGGAGAAGATAAAGCAGCAGGATGCGTATATGGTGCAGATGAAGGCGCCGATGGACGCATTCATGAGGCAGTTCGGCGATACGCCTCCCTTTCCTGGACGCTTCTCCGATGACGAACGCACAGACGGTTCTGGTGCTTCGGGAGCCTTCGTAGCGTAGTTGCAGTTAGTTAGATTTGGATTTATTTTCTCGTACTTTGTTATTTGTTACATTTTCACTTAAAATTTTAGAAAGTACATTGAGTTAATCTTTCATGTAATGCAACTTGTTTATATATAATATAAAACTTAATTTTTTGTATATTTATTCTTGTTTTGTTAATTATTATTTCATATTACAATTACGGAAAAAAAAGTGAAAAACGCACGTGCAAATAAAAAAAAACCGATATTAACTTTTTAGCGACCGATTATTCGGTCGCTAATTCCGAATCCCCTCCATTTATTTGAAGGGAAAATACGATTAGCGACCGAATAATCGGTCGCTATTAGCGACCGACATGAAAATCGGTCGCTAATAGCGACCGATTATTCGGTCGCTAATCGTATTTTCCCTCCAAATAAATGGAGGGAATTTGGAATTAGCGACCGATTTTCATGTCGGTCGCTAATAGCGACCGATTATTCGGTCGCTAATTTTTTTCACGTCGAATTTCTCTCCAATTTTGCCAGTCGTCTTTTCGGTCGCTAAATCGGTCGCTAATGGATTAGCGACCAAAATTCGGTCGCTAAAATTTTTTTAGCGACAAAGGAAAAGGCGACCGCAGTTAGCGACCGAAAATCGGTCGCTAAACCCCATTAGCGACCGAGTTTCGGTCGCTAAACCCCATTAGCGACCGAGTTTCGGTCGCTAACTGCGGTCGCCCGTGCTACTTTTTCTTGTTGTGAATAGCTGGTGCATAAGGCTTGATCCTCAAGGCAAAGATAGTTAAGAAATTTAAGGGACAAACGACTATAATTTACTGATTAATAGAACGTGTGAAAAATGGACGTGCATGCCAAGTTCCACTAAGGCTTGACTTCCTACTTAGTGGGAAGTGATGTGTAGTGGACTTACTGCTTCCATTCCATGCATAATATTTATCTATTAATACATAAGAGAAAATCAGTTTAACATACACTTGTGCATAAAAGAAATTGAGTCATTCCTGCACACAATTGCTAAATAGTTTTGGTTTACAAATTGAGTAGTAATTCCTTCAAGTAGAGTTGTTACTTGAAGAGGGCTTTGGGTTGAGTATTAATCCAGCGAGGCTTGTAAAAGAGTTTAGCTTACAAGAGTGTGAGTGCTCAATCAATAAAGGGGTTGGTTGGGAGGCTTTTGAGTTCGAAATGAACTAGGAAGAGGTCTTAGATTATACTAGGTGTGGTATCCGAATTAATCTAAGAAGAAATCTTGTATGGTATCAGGTCACAGTTTTATCTCTTGACAAGTTATCAAGGAGAGTTTATGTGTTTGTGAAAACTCGCATCTCGTGTTCCTTTACTTTCAATTTTAAATTCCGCAAAAAGCTCAAGTTTCTTTAAGTTACAATTCCCCCCCCCCCCCTTTTGTAACGTCCAATTGATCCAACAATTAGTATCAGAGCTAAGTTCCTCGATTAAACCAGGAAACCCTGCCGAGGTATTTGCTGAACCCAAGAAACTCAAGATGAACAATCAAGAGAAACTCGAAGAAGGTTACCCTACCCAACGTCTGCCTATYTTTAATGAGAAGTTCTACTCCTACTGGAAGAATCGGATGGAGATCTTTATCAAACCCAAAAATTATCAGGTATYGAGAGTTATTGAAGCTGGTGATTTTGTAGTCACRAAGACTAATGTTGGAAAGGAGGTAATTTCTATACCCATATCTGAATATGACAAAGATGACTATGAGAAGATGGAGATCAATGCACTTGKTGTCAAATTCCTTCACTGTGGACTTGAACRGCATGAACACAATCGTGTCATATGGTGCAAGAACGCAAAGGAGATTTGGGATTTACGTCAAATAACTCATGAAGGTACAAATGCAGTTAAGAGATCCGAAATCGATCTCTTGATGTCAAAGTACGAGAGGCTTGAAATTATACCCAAAGAAACTATTCAAGAAATGCTCACTCGCTTCACAAATATTATTAATGAATTAGTTTCTCTTGGAAAGCAAATCCCAGTTGATGAATA
>SNQN01004055.1:19465-55090 GCA_008642245.1 Bassia scoparia
ACGTACCAGATACACGGATATACTTCCTCCATTGTCATGCCCCAATACCATAAAATTTAACCCACAACTCGTTCTTTTGGATTTCTTTTTTGTTCTACGAGGTATGTCAACTCGGTCAATCTTAAAAATAGGGTTAAAAACTCCTAAATACACCATCAATGCTCTATCATGTCGTTTCCTATTACAACCCACCAAAACATGAGTTTGACAATTGAATACAAAAATGTACTCGGTAAGACAATTTGTTTTTCAACAGTGTTTTAATTAGGTCGGATAATTAGGTCTTCTGCTTTTCCGTCTAACAAATAATCACATTTTTTATTTTTATTAATAAAAATTATTATTATCAATTATTACACGTAAAATTTAACTAAATTTTAATAATAAAGTACTTTAAAATTTTGCTTCAATTGTATCCAATTGATATGGAACACAAATTGTCTCCATCACATTTATATACAAGTATGAAATTTTAATTAAAAAAGGTTTTATGAAGTACTTTGTACTTCATTTGTTTCCTTTTATGTGTCCTGTTTGAATCGGGAAAATTAAAAAAAAAATTGAATCTTTTAATTAAGAGAATTGTACTGTTTAATTAATAAGATTCTTACTCCTTGATTTTTAATGTTTTGTGCAACTTTTTCATTTGGAGATTTTAATGTTCCGTGCATGTGCTTTATTCCATTTCGGGACACTCCTCTCCTCTTTAACCACACTTCACTTAGTTACCCCACTTTTTCATATTTCCCATATTACACACACTATCTCCTACTTTTTTTTACCTCACTTACATTATTAATATATATTTTTTTTCCCAATTTTTCTCTCAAATAGAAATGCAGATAACATTAAAAATTGGAGGGGAGGGTTATTAAATTTTTTAATCTAGTTTAAATGAAAATGTAATAAATGTGTAGTGGAAATGAAATTCGAGGAGTGATTTAGATAGTGATTAACCTTTTATTTAAGTGATAGAAAAAAATAATAAATATGTTCAATTTACTATAGAAAAAGTGAATAAGGTGGAATTAAAATAGAATAAATTCTAAACATGTCAACAGTTTAAAAATTCAATTTGGCAAACATAACAAACAAAAGGAACTGGGAGGTACTCCGTACAGCATTTTGGGTCTCTACTTAAATTTAGTTTGTTTAAACAACATTATTACGTAGTTGACAAAAAGGTCTTTCACAAGTTTATTTTATTACAAAACGTGTTTGTACGTTTAAAATGTGTGATGATTAGCAGCTTAATACACTGCCAATTAGATAGGTCAGATTTTCATCTCAATGTTGGTGGATATGTTAAATTTTGCTTTCACCCCCATCAAAAATAATATCAAGTGCTAGTAAAAAAAATAAAATAAAAAAAATAAAAAAATCTGTGACTATCTAATTGACAATACGAAAAGTATAATCTGTAATATTCATTTTAAGCTACGGAGTATTAGGCTCTTCTTCTCAACTTTGTTTTAAAAAAAACGTTCCAATAGATAAATTAAGGGATATTCATTTCATTTGGTAGTTATCTGCTCTTGGTTTTTTTTTTTTGTTGAATTCTTATTTGTAGTTTGGTATCACTATTTTGTTTTGGATTCTATGTAGAATCGTTGTATTTTAATCTTAATTATCACAATAACATTTTATTTAAATTAAAAACAAAAAAAAGGAGAAAAAATTCTTATTTATGTGCACAACAAAAAAAACTCAAACCGAACGAAAGCTCCAACCTCTAACCCACTCTTATTTTAAATATTAGGTTTAATCTTTGAATATTTATTATTAATGAAAGAGAAAAGTTCTATGAAATTGTTTAAAAATCATCTTTAAAACAATTCTTATAAAGTTACGATGTTGTAAAAAAGTACTCCTTTCAAAAACCTAGTAATACAACTTATTTGAATATTTAGTTTTGTAAAAGTCCACAACATCATTCATATAGAATTTAAGAAGAACAAAGTAATAACTTTTTCTAAAATTAAATTTTTCGAGTTCATCTAATTTTAGTTAAGGTCAACTTTACATGTATATATATACTAAGTTCTACGGAGTAGTTAGTTCAATTCAATTCAAAAGGGCACGATCTTAGTAGTTAGTAACCCGCTTTGAAAGACATGGTGACTAATGAGGTAGTTAATTGGCAAGTAATGATGGAAAGTGAAAGGCCTAACAGTACAGAATAATCAACTAGTGCTCCCTAACAAAAAATGTCAAAGCAAATGAAAATGGGAATAAATTAAAGTTACTCAAAAAGCTTGGCATGAGGAAGCTCGAGGGATTAGAAGAGATGTTTATTAGTAACTTTTTATTCGGAAAATGCTATAACGCACTCCTATAACATTAATTTTGTATAAATGGTAAATATTTATAAATTTATGTTAAAATTTGCAAGAATTTAATGTCATAATATTTACTTTTTTTAAATCTTTTATTTTTTGGCTTCTTATATGCAGTACTAAGGATTGTAATATATCATAACTCTTTTTCTTCACACCAAACAAAAACAAAAGTTACATCATCATCATCATCATCATCATG
Source organism: Bassia scoparia (assembly GCA_008642245.1). Lineage (NCBI taxonomy): Eukaryota > Viridiplantae > Streptophyta > Magnoliopsida > Caryophyllales > Amaranthaceae > Bassia > Bassia scoparia. Next base: position 22,004 of record SNQN01004055.1, read on the forward strand.
CATTCACAAACAATTTCACATTTCACAACGAATTCACAAAATGACCAGTGCTTGATATCTCATGCATGTCATTTTCTCCACAACCCCCTAACCACTAACATTGGCCATTGAGGGTTGAGGTTGGTGTAATCTCATCAAATCCTTACACCTCACTTCCTGTTTACTTCCTATTTTTAGATAAGATAGCTTTTCATGAACAAAATGGTTTCCTATGTATATCATAGTTATTTTTCATGTATTAGTTTTATTCATCTTATTATCCGATTCAGTGCGATATGATAGATACGTGAATAAGACAAATGTTTTAAATTTAGTTATCAAGTTAAAATAATCATCTTTTTAAGGTTTAAGATGACATTTATCAAGTTAGTGAAAAACTACCATGTAATATTGGTCTTTATTTTTTTCATATATTTTGTGTTTTGTTATTTTTTCTTATGTGAAATTAACTATAATTTTGTTAAGATATGACTTTGAAATATCTATTGTATTTAAGAAGGAGTGCCTTTGAAAAATATTTACATTGCAATGGTTATATTTAGTTTTTACGAATATGATGATTTCTTAATTTTTGAACACGGCAACATTCTAGGCTTATAGCCAAAAATTAAGAAGTTTGGTGCACAAAAAAAAGAAAAGATTAGATGTAATGTCTTGCTATATAATATAGGACAAAAAAGGTATGAACTCAATGAAATGTTAGATTAGAATATACGCTTTCACCTCAAACAATCTTAATGACAACACTCCAAAGCCTCCAAAATATTGTACGTGGGACATGTGCCGAATGAATCATGAAACATGATCCATTAATTAACTATATGAGAACTTTTGTTTGTTGGTTCTCACTTGTTTGTTGATATGCTCTTCGAGTCAAGTTAAGTCACCTTGCTTATTTCAACTTTTAGGGTACTTAACGAGTAAGAGGTGATATTAACACTCATCTATATATGTGAAAGTAGAATAGAAATACTATGCTCTCATTATATCTATATATAACAAATAGATATACATGTACACTAGAGCTCTTTTCATTGATAATGTTGGAGTGTTTGTCATTACATTAAATCACACTAACTTTTTTAAATTCTTATATTGATGTCCTTATTAATTGGTCATTTTATTTTTTTTTTTGTCCGTTTTGTAAAAACCGATTTACAAATGGCGAGGTTTAAAAATACAAAACCGGCATAGACTTTATTTTTGCTATTTTCAATTGGCGGGTTACTGAACAAAACTTTGCTAACTTGGCTCTTCTTCAAACCAGTAAACTGAAAGAGTACAATTTCAATTTACATAATAAAAATCTCACTTCCATCAAATTATTAACAATGTCACTCAATTTGACAGTTGAAACCAAGAAATTCAATTAACTTTGTTTATTATTTTAAATTAGTTAGAAATAAACTCACCTGACTTGTGTGTGGAAGACAAGTCGCGCGGAGCAAAGATTGTTGAACAATGACTAGTGGTGGAGTTTTCTATACAATGGACAACATGGGAAAACAACATAGAGGAAAAATATCTTAAATTTATGTGTATGGTTTAATTTTATCTTTTCTATCAAATTCCATCACTTTTGCGAGGAAAGAAAAGTAAAAATTTATTAAGAACAAGTTTAACACAAAGTCATAATATTTTGGGGAGACATCATGATCTTGTATRTTAAGACTTGAGCTTATGACTTTTTCCATTTTTCTTCTAAAATTTCAAGTAAGCCTCAAGTTGAGTTTTGAAACTCCAAGACTTAACTTAACACTTGACATTGGCCCCCAACTAAATTTTATTTTGGACAATGTTATATGTAGCCCTTAGGGTTATGTATAAGATATAAATATATTTTCTAAAATGGTAAAAAGTTGTGAATTGATGACAAAATCACACTCAAATCAATGTAATAAATGTTAGATTTTATCAAATTTTTACTATTTTTAGTTTTTTATTCATAGCACTAAGGGCTATACTTAATATTTTTTTAAATTATTTTTTTACACTTTTCTAGTTTTCTACATATAATTAATGTTGTTATTAAATAGAAAAATATAAAGAGATTAAATAAAAATAAAATGATATGGCATATATTTGAATCTTAGCTCTAAAACGATAAACTTGGACAAGTTTTAGTAAGTCTTAACAAGAATTTGATGCTTCATTTTCAGTAGGGATCACAAAAATGATGTCATGTTCAAGTTTCAAAAATGAGTATAAGAGTCTTTATATTGAAATGGTAACGAGTTTTAGCAAAGGAAGGAAATAGTAAAAATTTGAATATTGGAATCATGGTCATCAAAAGAACAAATTACTCGGAATTCTCTAAATGATAATCATGTCATATAACTCCTCATGATGTTCCTACACCTCACGGTAATCATCAACATTACTAAAGCCAATTTGTTTTGCTGGGATTACAAAAACCACTTTGACTTCCATTGATGTTTTACGGTCCAATCGCACGCACACAATGATCCCACAACAGGCTAACAAACTCACCCAAATTTCCAAATTAAACACCCTCTTTTCTCTCACTAAAAGGTCCCTCCTTTTTTGCCCCATATAAAAAACTTAACTTCACAGTTTCGTTCTATTTGCAGTGTTGCTTCCTCTTCTTCAATGGCAACAACAACAGCAGCATTAGAGAAGAGTGTTTGGGACAGTGTCCTAGACCTTACTAAAGATGCCCAACAAAAGGGTATTGACCCTTTTTTGTGGGCAATTCAAGTTTCATCCAATTTGAGCTCTGCTAATGTTGGGCTGCCTTCTATTGAACTTGCTCATTCTTTGGTGTCCTACATTTGTTGGGACAACAATGTTCCTATTGCTTGGAAATTCCTTGAAAAAGCCCTTTTCTTGAATATGGTTCCTCCTTTGCTTGTTCTTGCTCTCCTTTCAACAAGGTTTGTTCTTTTCTTCATTTTTTGTTTCTTTATTTTTGTTCTTGCATGTTGTTTTTGGTGTTAGANTTCTCTTTCCTGTCCCATTAATACATTGTTACCTAAAATTAACACATTGTTAGCTGGAGAACAGTTTTTTAATATGATTAGTGAAGTGGATAAATTAGGCAGAAAAATAGACCCTGAAATGAGACATGACAAAAAAGAAAAGAAAAAAAAAGGCAGGAATCTTAGTGTTGAATATCGCAGTGAACTCTATATATATAAAGTCATGGACTAGCAATAATCATGGAATAAGGCGTACTTTTGCATTACCCTTATTCTGAGAATCTGTTTTATATTCATACGTCGTGATATCTTAGATTTGGCAAAATTGTGCAGGGGTAAAGCTAACTTCTTTGAGAGAAGGGTGGGGGATTATCAGAAGGCATTTGTCATGTCGAATCTGAAAGATGGTAACAAGAACTACGTCTTCAAGTTGGATGAAGATTTTTAGATGCTTGTTGTCATCGATTTATTCAACGAGTGTGTTGATATATTGGGAAAGAATTATCGGTCCTGTGGGCATAATCTTCTTGTTTATAGTAGAACACTAGCTATATGTTGCTAGTTTGGAATAGCAATAGCTTTTATTAGTGAAGAAGCAATATCTATTGTATATGATACATGTAGGAAGTTAAAAGTATGACTTTTGGGTGATCTAGATAAGTATATATTGGTAGTATGACATGTCTCTTTTAGTGTTAGTGAGCCTTTACTCATAAGTCAYTTAAATTTGAAGCAATATGGCTTTCATTATCAAGTGTAAAAAGGGTGGTTATTTAATAACCATTCTAAATTGCTTCTTGGAAAACTCTGTTACATCAAACTTCATCATGCTCAGTTGCCTATTCCACCCACTTGAAATACAATAAACACTATGGATACTTTGTCATGGAGGAGTGATAAACCACAAAKTAATGTTGGGAAATATGCTCACTCACAGGGTACAATCGTCTTTTCATATAAAAAAACAAGGGCATATATGTCTTTACAATCGTCTTTAATATAGACATACCTATATTAACATAGATAACCTTATTTTTCATATAAACATCATCCTAAATTCATAGACATCCATTTGCAGTATGAAAGATGACGGAGGAGATCTGACGATGGGGGCCCACATCAACACTGTTGTTGTCTGTTGATACACGTGAGTGATGTTGATGTTGATGTTGACGATGACCTTTACATAGGTGTGATAAATCACACACAGCGTTAGGATATGAAGTCCAATTCTAGGGGCATTTTTGTAATTAAACAACAACTAAGAGTGTGTAGGACTTGATAGAATTTACATCGACTTGATTCATGCTTCTAATTATTTATTTGGACTTAGGATCAACTCAAGACTTCATCTACACTGTATTTGGACTTAATTTATATCATGTAGAACTTGATAGAATTTGCATCAACTTGATTCGTGCTTCTGATTATTTATTTCTATCAATTCCCTTTTTCCTTTATTTWTATTCAGTTTAATATTTTTTATTGCGTAGTTGGGTTGGCTATCCTAATYCCGCGTGTGCCTGATACTTCCTGGACCTTTACATGAGGTTTTCCTTTTTTTTCTCACTTTTTCACAAGTGGTCCCACCATTTTAGTAATAAAATACTGTAATAATTTAACAAGTGTATGGACACCTTTATCCCAACATTCGTTTTCGGTATATACTTCCTCCATTGTCATGCCCCATACCCATAAATTTAACCCACAACTCGTTCTTTTGGATTTCTTTTTTGTTCTACGGAGTATGTCAACTCGGTTCAATCTTAAAAATAGGGTTTAAAACTCCTAAATACACCATCAATGCTCTATCATGTCGTTCCTATTTACAACCCACCAAAACATGAGTTTGACAATTGAATACAAAAATGTACTCGTAAGACAATTTGTTTTTCAACAGTGTTTTAATTAGGTCGGATTAATTAGGTCTTCTGCTTTTCCGTCTAACAAATAATCACATTTTTTTATTTTTATTATAATAAAATTATTATTATCATTATTATTTACACGTAAAATTTAACTAAATTTTAATAATAAAGTACTTTTAAAATTTTGCTTCAATTGTACTCAATTGATATGGAAACAAAATTGTCTCATCACATTTATATACAAGTATGTAATTTTAATTAAAAAGGTTTTTATGAAGTACTTTGTATTCATTTGTTTCTTTATGTGCCTGTTTGGAATCGGAGGAAAATTAAAAAAAATTGAATTCTTTAATTAAGAGAATTGTACTGGTTTAATTTAATAAGATTCTTACTCCCTTCGATTTTTAATGTTTGTGCAACTTTTTCATCTTGACGATTTTTAGGTTCCGTGCATTGTGCTTTATTCCATTTCGGGACACTCTCTCTCCTACTTTTAACCACACTTTCACTTAGTTACCCCACTTTTTCATATTTCCCACATATTACACACTACTATCTCCTACTTTTTTTACTCCTTACATTATAATATTTTTTCCCAATTTTCTCTCAAATAGTAAATGCAGATAACATTAAAAATTGGAGGGAGGGTTATTAATTTTTAATCTAGTTTAATATGAAAATGTAATAAATGTGTATTGAAAGTGAAATTCGGAGGATGATTTAGATAGTGATTAACCTTTATTTAATGTGATAGAAGAAAATAAATATTGTTCATTTACTATAGAAAAAGTGAATAAGTGGTAAATTAAAATAGAATAAATTCTAAACATGTCAAACATTTAAAAATTCAATTTGGCAAAAATACAAACAAAAGGAAAGGTGGGAGTACTCCGTACACATTTTGGTCTCACTTAAATTTAGTTTGTTTAACAACTTTTAACTGATGACAAAGTCTTTCACAAGTTTATTTTATTAAAAACGTGTTGTATTTAAAATGTGTGATGATTAGGCAGCTTAATAACCTGCCAATTAGTAGGTCAGATTTTCATCTCAAGTTGGTGGATATGGTATAATTTTGCTTTCACCCCCAATCAAAAATAATAATCAAGTGCTAGTAAAAAAAAATAAAAATAAAAATAAATAAAAAAAATCATGTGACCTATCTAATTGACAATAGAAAAGTATAATTCTGTAATATCATTTTAAGCTACGGAGTATTAGGCTCTTCTTCTCAACTTGTTTTAAAAAAAAAAACGTTCCATAGATAAATTAAGGGATATTCATTTCATTTGGTAGTTATCTGCTCTTGGTTTTTTTTTTTTTGGTTGAATTCTTATTGTAGTTTGGTATCACTATTTTTGTTTTTGGATTTCTATGTAGAATCGTTGTATTTTAATCTATATAGTCTACAATAACATTTTATTAATTAAAAAAAAAAAAAGGAGAAAAAATTCTTATTATGTGCAACAACAAAAAAACTCAACCGAACGAAAGCTCCAACTCTAACCCACTCTTATTTTAAAATGATTAGGTAATCTGTTGAGTATTCATTTTATAGAGTGAAGGGGGGAGCAATGGTGTCACCTATGAAATTCCAATTTGACCTTAACTTAACTATTTTCACAAAATAAACATTTACTTTAATGCATAAACTTGCCAAATTTTGATATTTAGTCAATAGTAAGAATCCAAACAACACCATTATGCATAATCCTAAAATAATGTTGACAAAATGAGGAAACTTACTACTAAAGTATTAACTTAAGAAAGACACAGTGAAAAAATTCATATTGACTACAACACTTTTATTTATTTATTAAATTTTTTTACCATAAAAAAATTCCATTATGTTATAGGTATCAACAAATTTCATAATATAACGCTTCCTAATAATCAGTACAAATTTTTTGTTACTACAAAAAAAAATAAATACTAATAACAAACACTCATATTACTACATGATAAAACTACATTAATTTAGAGTCTTATGGAGAATGAAAATTATATTATTAATGTACGAGATAGAGGGATATTATTTTTTCCTAATATTTCTTTAATTTAAAATAATGGTGCAAAAATTAAAAATTTTAATGTATTCGTATACAAATCAGCACGCATCGCGTGCAAGAAATACTAGTTTTATTAATGAGAGAAAAGTTCTATTTGAATGTGTTTAAAAATCATCTTTCAAACAATTCTAAAAAGTTAGATGTGTAAAAGTACTAACTTTCAAAAACCTAGTAATACATACTTATTTGAATATATAGTTTTGTAAAAGTCCTAAATCATCATCTATAGAATTTAAGAAGAACCAAAGTAATAATGTTTCCTAAAATTATTTTGATCATCTAAATTTAGTTAAGGTCACTTTACATGTATATATATACTAAGTTTACGAGTAGTTAAGTTCATTCAATTCTATAAAGAGCCGATCTTAGTAGTTAGTAACCGCTTTGAAGACATGGGACTTAATGAGGTATTAATTGGCAATAATGATGAAAGTGAAAGGCTAACAGTACAGATAATCAATAGTGCTCACCTAACAAAGTCAAATCAAATGAAAATGGGAATAAATTAAGAGTTAACTCAAAAGCTTAGCATGGGTGAGGGAGTAAGAAGAATTGTTTTAAGTACTTTTATTCGGAAAGCCTATACGCACTCTATAAGCATTAAATTTTGTATAAAATGGTAGAATATTAATAAATTTATTTAAATTGCATAGAATTTGATGTCATTAAATATTTTAACTTTTTAAAATCTTTATGTTTTGCCTTCTATATGACAGATAAGGATTGTATATATCATAACTTTTTCTTCACACCAAACAAAACAAAAGTTACATCTCATCATCATCATCATCATGCATCACAACAATTCACATTTCACACGAATTCAAAAATACCAGTGCTTGTTCTCATGCATGTCATTTTCTCCACCAACCCCCTAACATAACATTGGCCATTGAGGGTTGAGGTTGTGTAATCTCACAAATCTTACATCCTCATCCATGTTACTCCTTTTTAGATAATGATAGATTTCATACAAAAATGGTTTCTATGTATATCATCAGTTATTTTTCATGTATAGTTTTATCATCTTATTATCCGATCCATGGCGATATGAAGATATCGTATAAGACAAATGTTTTAAATTTAGCTTTCAAGTAAAATAACATCTTAAGTTAAGATGACATTTATCAAGTAGTGAAAACACCATTAATGATTGGTCTATATTTTTTCATATATTTTGTGTTTTGTCATTTTCCTTGATGTGTAAATTAACTATAATTTGGTTTAAGATATGACTTTGAAATATTCTATTGTATTTAAGAAAGAGTGCCTTTAGAAAATATTACATTGCAAATGGTTATATTTAGTTTTTATGAATATGATGTTTCTATAATTTTTGAAGCAAGTCAAATTTCTAGGCTTATAGCCAAATAAGAAGTTTGGTGACACAAAAAACAAGAAAAGAATTAGATGTAATGTCTTAGCTAATAATATGGCAAAAAAGGTATGACTCAATGAAAGGTAGTTAGATATACGCTTTCCCTCAAACAATTTAAATGACAACACTCCAAGCCTCCAAAATATTGTACGTGGGACATTGGCCGAATGAATCATGAAACCATGCATCCATTAATTAACTATATGAAGAACTTTTTTGTTGGTCTATTGTTTGGTTGATATGCTCTCGAGTCAAGTTTAAGTCACTTGCTTATTTCAACTTAGGATAACGAGTAGAGGTGATATTAACACTCTCTATAATTGAAAGTAGAATAGAAACATGCTCTCAATATCTATACTAGTTTTATGTGCACGCGATGCGTTCGCTTAGCATTTGAACTGTATTTCATTAAAATGATTATAATTGTATGTATCTTATTACAATGTTTGTATACCTGATAATATAGCAACAATACATAATTAGTCTTAATGTAATTCATTTTTGTAGTAAATATGATTTGAAATTCAAAATATAGATATATGTTTAATTCAATTGGGATAAATTATTTTTTAATCTTTCATGATTAACGTCAAAAAAAATCAATTTCATTTTCGTTAAATAATAAGGAAAGGGTAGTTAGCATATCAATTCATAAATTTTTTAAAAATCATTAAGGTATACTATTGTCTTTAAGAGGGGCACATCTTCTCCCCTTCCCTTATATATAGAGAATCAACAAACTTATATCTGTACACTAGAGCTCTTTTCATTGATAATGTGAGATGTTGTCAATTACATAAATCAACTACATTTTTTAAATTCTTATTTGATGTCCTTATTATTGGTCCATTTTATTTTTTTTTTTGTCCTGATTTGTGCAAAACCGCTATTTCAAAATGGCGAGTTTAAAATACAAACCGCTAGACTTTTAATTTTTACTTCTTTTAATTGGCGGGTTAGCTGAACCAAAACTTGCTAACTTGCTTCTTCTTCAACCACGTAACTGAAGAGTACATTTCTTTACATAATAAATCTCAACTTCCATCAAATTATTAACATTACACTCATTTGACACGTTGAAACAGAAATTACATTACTTTTTATTATAAAATTTAATTAGAATAAACTCACTGACTTGTGGTGGAACAAGTCGCGGCGGAGCAAAGATTGGTTGAAAATGACTAGTGGTGGAGTTTAATTTCTAGCTAACAATGGAAAAGTGGGAACATAGAGGAAAATATCTTAATTTATGTGTAGGTTTAATTTTATCTTTTCTATCATATTCATCACTTTGCGAGGAAAGAAAGTAAAATTTATTAAGAACAGTTTAACACAAAGTCATAATATTTGGGGAGTACACATGATCTTGTATTTTAGACTTGAGCTTATGACTTTTTCCATTTTTCTTCTAAAATTTCAAGTAAGCCTCAAGTGAGTTTTGAAACTCCAAGACTTAACTTAACACTTGACATTGGCCCCCAACTAAATTTTATTTGGACAATGTTATATGTAGCCCTTAGGTTGTATAAGATTATAAATATATTTCTAAAATGGTAAAAGTTGTGAATTGATGACAAAATCACACTCAAATCAATTGTAATAAATGTTAAATTTTATCAAATTTTACTATTTTGTTTTTATTCATAGCACTAAGGGCTATACTTATATTTTTTTAAATTATTTTTTACACTTTCTAGTTTTCTACATAATTAATGTTGTTATTAAATAGAAAAATATAAGAGATTAAATAAAAAAAATGATATGGCAATATTTGAATCTTAGCTCTAAAACGATAAATTGGACACAAGTTTTAGTAAGTCTTAACAAGAATTGATGCTTCATTTTCAAGTAGGGACAAAGTCAGCAGTTCAAAAATGATGTATGTTCAGTTTCAAAAATGAGTATAAGAGTCTTTATATTGAAATGGTAACGAGTTTTAGCAAAGGAAGGAAATAGTAAAAATTTGAATATTGGAATCATGGTCATCAAAAGAACAAATTACTCGGAATTCTCTAAATGATAATCATGTCATATAACTCCTCATGATGTTCCTACACCTCACGGTAATCATCAACATTACTAAAGCCAATTTGTTTTGCTGGGATTACAAAAACCACTTTGACTTCCATTGATGTTTTACGGTCCAATCGCACGCACACAATGATCCCACAACAGGCTAACAAACTCACCCAAATTTCCAAATTAAACACCCTCTTTTCTCTCACTAAAAGGTCCCTCCTTTTTTGCCCCATATAAAAAACTTAACTTCACAGTTTCGTTCTATTTGCAGTGTTGCTTCCTCTTCTTCAATGGCAACAACAACAGCAGCATTAGAGAAGAGTGTTTGGGACAGTGTCCTAGACCTTACTAAAGATGCCCAACAAAAGGGTATTGACCCTTTTTTGTGGGCAATTCAAGTTTCATCCAATTTGAGCTCTGCTAATGTTGGGCTGCCTTCTATTGAACTTGCTCATTCTTTGGTGTCCTACATTTGTTGGGACAACAATGTTCCTATTGCTTGGAAATTCCTTGAAAAAGCCCTTTTCTTGAATATGGTTCCTCCTTTGCTTGTTCTTGCTCTCCTTTCAACAAGGTTTGTTCTTTTCTTCATTTTTTGTTTCTTTATTTTTGTTCTTGCATGTTGTTTTTGGTGTTAGATCTTGGTTTTGRATATGTTTTCTGTGCTTTTGATTTGTGGGGTTTTTATTACCTGAAAGTAGGTAATTATTGTTAAAAAATAACCTTTCATATGCAATTTTGGATCAAGCTTGAATTCTTTATTTTTATTTTTACTGTATATTTATTAGATTGCTATGTTCTTTTGATTTCAGACAATGGGTTGATGATATGTTGTTCAATCTGAATAAGGAGAGATTCAAAGTTTATGTCTTGATCTCAAATAGCCAATCTTGTCTTTTGTCTTTTGCCTTTTGTTTCTCCTTTTTAACTATTTTATTGTATTTCCCCCTTTCTGAAAATTCTCTTGGGATTGTTCTGTTTCTCACATTCTTTTGTGCACTTGTTATATGTGTAGAGCAGCATCTCAGTAATTTTTTAGACTGTACTTCTCGTCTCTTTTGGGACTGAATTACGAATTGTTGGAGTTCTGGGTTGTGTGAAGTACTGTATTCAAGTTGTAGGACTTTGAGGATTAGGATTAGATGATGTGCTTAATAAGGGGGTTAGAGAACATTGAAAGAGAAAAGTGCATGCTTAGGATGTAAGATCCTAGAGCTATGCCTATATCTTGCAATATGAGTACAGGACATATAATGTCTGTTCTGTTTTTGTCTTTTTCCAGGCTAACACATCGAATGGAACTTAGTAATTCAAAGTCTATCAGTTGTGGAAATGCAATGAATGTTTAAGAACTATGTGATTCARACACTGCATGTCTTATCGAAACAGCCGAAACCGTTGGAGTTTTATTTTTTAGTCTCCGGGACAAATAGATAGCATTACATGTAAAATGCATTGGATATCTGCTTTGAAAGTCCTAGCTAATTAGCAAGAATCCCATTGCATTAAATTAGAGAAGATTCTTTACTAACAAAATTGAGGACCTATAAGGATGTAAATGTGCATTAGTTTATGTGGGCGGTTCCTGTTGTAAGACATTGAAGCAAACATCTTCTGGTCGACTGGTTGATTTTTCCAAACTGCATGAAAACTATATTGATAGAAATAATAGAATACATATATTAGACTGTAAGTTATCTGCATGTTAAATTGCTCATGTGCTCTTCTTCGGCAGGAGATTATTTTTAATTAACATGCAGAAGGCACAATTATTATTACCAAGTGACAGTCTATGACTTTTCTTTTATGTGTAGTTTGATTTACTACCCTGTTCAATGTTGATAGGGGTATCTTTGACTTCATATTGCACATTAAGTCTTAACTATAGCACTTCCTTACTTGTTGATCTTTGTCATTCACTTGTGCTGTCTCTTAAAATTTTTGCCATTGAAACTTTTTGAACTCGTTTACTTACCATTGATGCATTAGTTTTCTTTGTCCARAGGGTCATTCCATGCCGGCAATCTCGGCCTGCTGGATATAGGCTTTACATGGAATTTTTGAAGAGACATGCTTTTAAATTGAAAGCTCAGATTAGTGCGCCTAATTTTGGAAAGTAAGTTCAAACTCAATTGTCATTATTGGCTACTTCCTTGTGCCACTCATCRTTTGTTTTCATCTAAAGATCAAGGATATGGTTCTGTCAGTTTTTTTGTTTTAATTATTTTTTGGTGCATAGACATCCACTAGGGCCATGGTGTTGAAGGGAATTTGATCCCAAGTCTTGGGCACCGTTTCCCAAGGCTATAACCAACTAAACTAGCTCACTTCTACCGTGTTTTCTGRTATGCACTTCAATAGAAAATTATGAGGACAGTGCACACAAATAATGCAGAGTAGATATTGAAAACTTCTAGAAGGATTATCAAAGTTTGGAAAACAGGCTGTTGTTGTCTATACTGTAGTGGACAGTGGAAATGTCTTGCTAGCATGTTATAGCCTTAGTGTTATAAAATGATACTGATATGCAAAATATTAATTTGATATTGTAATGTTCATCGGTTGCTTTGTGATAGGATATGAGGAACAATCTTGTGTGTTCCAAGTACATAAAAAACCTTCTGTGCATAAACGTTCTGATCTATTATTTTGTAACAGTTTAACATCTGACTWTCTGAGATGRATCTGATTTTAATATATCCCACGTGTAATCTTTTTCCTCCTATTATAGTCTTCTTATATATCACTATATTCTTGTTTTATTTGCTACTTTTGACCATTTGATAACATGCCTTGCTGAAGACACTCATTGTTTGATAGAATAAACTGGAATTCTTATTAATGTATTAACTATAGTTTTTTGTTTTCTGGTTTTAAAGAAGGCACGATTACCTCTTGTGTGTTGCTCATTTATGATTTTCCCCTTCTTCCCAAATCCAAAATTTTGTGCTGAAAGATTTTAGATGTTATATGAGAATYAATTAGTGACACAGAAACATTAGGTAAATGGCATCCCATACTTCCATTATATTTAGTGGATGGATTGTAATTGAGTAAAATTGCTAAGTTTCTTCCTCTTTGTTCACATGGGAGTTGAGACCTTTTCTATTTATTCATTGTTTTTTGAAATGTGGGTCGTATAAAGTCTGTCTTATTTTCCTTATGTTTTTTTTATTTAATTGTGATTGTGATAAATATATATGTGTCTGTTTCCTTTCTTGTGTTTAGGTTTTTAAATCTCATTCTTTTCTTCTTGCAGAATCATGATGACAATTGAGCATGTGCTTTGTCTTTCTCAGATATTTGATTCACAAGCAACTGAACCAGGAATTTTGTTGGTTGAATTTATTTTTACGATTGCATGGCAGCTGCTTGATGCATTGCTTGATGATGAGGGGTTACTAGAGCTTACAACAGAAAAGAAATCAATTTGTGCAATTAGTACTCAAGACATGGATATTGATCCTTATGATAACTATGATGAAAAGAAGTTTGAATTGCTTGACAAATTGAGAAGGATGAATGCTGAGATGGCTGTTGAGATTATTGGACAAGTTTTTCAAAATGGAGTTACTTCTAGAATGATCTGCTTGGTACGCCGTAACATGTAAGGCTTTAAATTCTGTTTAGATGTCTGTCATGTTTGTGAAGCTTTAGATGAACTCCTTTTCCCCTTTTTTTTTTTAAAAAAAAAAAAAAATATATATGGAAAGGGCATGCACAGAGCTGTTTAGTTCTTTTTCCACTGTAGAATCTTGCTTACTCTAGTAAAGTGTTGATTGAGTAGAATGCATCAAGGAGGTGGTGAAAGTCAAACTATTTCTAAAGGTATGGAGTGGTGGTGGACAGAATCAGTATGTGTTGGTAAGAAAAAAAGAGAGGGGAATTGTTATACACCACCCCCTTAGGATAACTATTAGTTTCATTTCAGGGTGTGTTAACTTCTCTATCTCTCCACCATCACAACACCACTTCATTATTTGCTTGAAACCACCGTGACTCTCCTTTTGTTGTTTGGCATTTCTTACTCCTCTTGTCCATTAACCTCAATCTAAGCATGCCCCCCAAAGTAATTCCCTCTCCATGTGCAACAATTTTAAGTGAGATTATTTATTTATTTATTTATTTATTTTATTTAAGAAATATTTATAGGAACAATTTTTCTGAGCTCTTATTTGTAACTTTGTAAATTGTAAGTGCCAACACAAACTTGCTCTTTGTTTGTATCTGTATCAAAAGTTATGGAAGTTGATGTATGGTCATGGATTAAAACAAAGTCTGGTTTGCACGTTTGATAATGATAAATTAAGTTTTATGGACTGTAAGAGAGCAGGATCTGAAGTTTGTGTCGGACATGGTTGGCACTTAACTAGGCTAACCTTCCAAATGAGGTTTTCAAATGAGTATTGATTTCAAGGACAATTTTGTATGTATGAATTATGTTCTGAAGCAAAATCAAATGAACTAAAAAWATAGTGCCAATGCAGAATTATGGTAAGTATATATCATAAATATACTACTTGTATATAGAAAACCTGTTACTGGTTGTTTAAAATAGGAACTTCAGATGGCATATTCATTTCGTTTGTGATTGTGTCATCAAAATATCTATTTGTATTTTCTCTGATAAAGCTATTTATATCGTCTCTTTCATGTTGCTTCAGGCCTAAGCCCTGGGCAGTTGTTACTGAGCGGCTGGAGCTTCTTGCCACAAATGCAGTGACATTAACAAACCCAAAAAAGTTAAGTCCCAAAACACTTTTCAAGCTAACTTCTGATGCTCGCAAAGTATCATCTTGGGAGTACAAAAAATCTTTGGAAGAGTTTTCTGTAGAATTGGCTTTCGGATCTCTAGCCTCTCCTTTTCATTGTCAAGAGACTAGCCAATCAGGTTTGTGGCTTCCTCTAGATGTGGTTTTGGAGGATATCATTGATGGATCTCAAGTTACAGCGACCAGTGCAGTTGAGATCATTACTGGTACATGCAATATATATCACTGCTAGAAGTGTTTTACTGAGTGTTACAATGAGGATGAGTAGGTTATTAAATGATGACCATTATTCAACAGGTTTGGTGAAGTCTCTCCAAGCAATTAACAATACCACCTGGCATGATACCTTTCTAGCCTTGTGGATAGCTGCTCTCCGGTTTGTTCAAAGGGTAAGAACATCGATATAAATTAAAAATTTACTTAATGCTATTGGAATKATATTAATTTTAAAAATTGACGACAATAATGTGTAAACTGTAAACCACTTTTTCTGGTTTTTTGTTTTCAAAAGGATTGAACACTGAGAGTGAAAAATGATCATGAACAGGCCTTGTTCATCTTTGTCGTTGCATACTCTTTTTAGCCTTGCTAAATTAATCATCCTTTCTTGTTGAATTTTTTTCACATGTTAGAAATCAACTTTTCTTGATCCCTTTGATGATTCAGTCTTTTACCGTATTTCATTTGAATCTTTTCTCTAAATATGCTTTTCACAAAGGGCGATTCTATTTTTTGTATGTAAAAAGATGTTGTTTTACTCTTTATCTATCAATAAAAGGTTGCCTGATTGGCTGAAGACGTTGTCCATACTTGTGTTGAAAGTGATGGCATTGCTACAACTATTTTTCTTTTATCCTAAAAGAATAAGATTCTTGAGCTATTAGTGCCTACTCTTAATTTTCTTATTTTGTGTTCTTTTCCTTTTCTTCTTTTTTTTTTTTTTTTGGAACGTGTCATTTTCAAACTCACAATTCAGTGTCCTGAATTTTTTAGGAGAGGGATCCTATTGAAGGGCCAGTTCCCCGTCTAGATACTCGAATGTGCGTTTTGTTGTCAATCACTARCCTAGTGGTTGTTGATCTCATCGATGAAGTGGAAAATCCACTTGACGAATCAGAAAGTGTCTCCACTAATAGATGGAAAGAWGGATACGATCCTTACACACTTCGCAAAGATTTGGTTTCCTGTTTGCAGATATTAGGGGATTATCAGTCCTTGTTGACCCCACCTCAATCTATGGTTTCTGCTGCCAATCTGGCTGCTGCAAAAGCAATGATGTTTGTTTCAGGCATTGATGTAGCAGGCGGATATTTTGAATGCATAAATGTGAATGATCTGCCTATAAACTGCTGTAAGTATCTCTGAGAATGTTATCAGAAGTTTCCTTGAAACATTATGCTCTGAATAGCTTGGAAGGTTATGCACTTATGCATTATGCTTGACCATTAATGATGGAAGTGTTGTTCTAGCTGGGTGTTTTATTTTCTTCAGAATGCCCTGTCAATCTTTTCGTTCTTTATGCTTTTGTTACATCCATTTTCACCTTTAGGCCTTTAGATTAGTCAATGTACTGTCCTTTTATCATGTATATTTGTTGCATTATAACCGCTGTCTCCAGGAATCTGTGGATTAACAGCAACAAAACTTGAGCTGTTCCAAGTGGATGTGAGTTCATAGATGGTCAACTCTGCTGCTCGTTTCTTGAAATTTAGGAAGTGAAAATCAGCTGGGCCTTTCTACAATTTTACTTTTTTTCTGATGGTGGTCAGGACTCAAGAGTATAAGGCATACAATACATGAAGTATTACCCATCCACTTGAAACGAACAAGTACAAAGGATTAAGCAGCCATTAGTGAATTAGTTTATTTGGTAGGGATGTGGTCCCACCAGGTTGGGGTGGTGGAAAATCCTTCTCTTCTACTCAGGATCTTTCAAACATATTGTTTTGATTTAGAGCAGTATGTTACTAATGTAGCCGTTGTCTTCAAATTATTATTCTAATACTAATATGTTGAATTTAGTAAATAAGTAGTCTAAGTACACTGTAGTAAATAATAATTTAGTTTAGTTAAAAAAAGTTTTGTTCAATCCTTAGTTTCAATCCTTAGTAAATTGTAAGGATTTATAGTAAAATAAGTTAAATAAAAATGAGTTTTGTTAAGTAATAACAAGTTTAGCTAAGTAAAATAAATTAGTTTAGCAAATTCATCTAACTAAAAAGGGTCTTAATTGGTTCTCTACGATATCCAGTTTGTTAAACAGCTATGTATTTATTATGTACACTCGTACAAAATCCTTTTAACTAAACACATTCTTAGCTACATGAAAGGCTGAACTACATTGTTAAGTGGTGTGTGATATGTGTTTTTCACTGTTGAATGGGTTAAATTAAGTCTATTAGAAGCTTATACTAGAGAGAGAAAATCTGAACAAATGAAGTCATGTATAACTTGCTTTATGTTGTAGCCAAACTGCCAAACATATTTAATTGTAAGTGTCAGTGTGTCAGAAACTCAAGAATAAGGTTGCATAATTTTTGTACATGCTTACTGATGGCAATTTTGGAAGTTTTTAAGGCTGCTGCTGGTTTTATTACCACATTTTGATCCCTCATTTTTTTGGTTTTCATTAACTGCAGCTGGGAATATGCGCCACCTCATAGTTGAAGCCTGCATTGCTAGAAATTTACTTGATACATCAGCTTATTATTGGCCTGGCTATGTAAARGGTAAAATAAATGAGTTTCCTAGCCGCATTCCATCTCAAGTGCCTTGTTGGTCATCATTCATGCAGGGTGCTCCACTTAGACCTGCAATGATTAGTTCCATGGCTGCAGCTCCTGCTTCTAGGTATACTCACATCTTTCTGATAACTCACCCTCTAGGTTACATATAATCTTCTGTGGATRCAGATATGTCCATGTGTCTGTGTCTTTGTCGTCAATGAAGAAACTGAAAATAAGCTCATGCATTTGATGGAAGTTTAGCAGAGCTGGAGAAAATATTTGAACTTGCTGTGAGTGGATCAGAGGATGAGAAAATATATGCAGCCACAATTCTTTGTGGAGCATCTTTGATCCGGGGCTGGAATGTGCAGGTAATACATATAAAAATCAAAGTCTTAAGTTTCTACCATGGCCAACATCATTTATGAGTCAACTATGAGTTATCGGTGCATTTAATGCTTTCTTCTGCAGGAACATAGTGTATATTTTATAACTAGGTTACTGTCTCCACCAGTTCCTGCTGATTATGCTGAGGATGAGAGCCATCTTATAGCATATGCACCACTGCTCTTTGTACTTTTGGTTGGAATAGCACCAGTCGACTGTGTTCAGATCTTCTCATTACATGGCTTGGTATGCTCAGGTTTTACGCTATATTTGTCACGTTGCTGTAGGCTGTAGCCATGTTTGTCTCCGTTTCAAAGTAATTGCAAAATTCTCCTTTACAGGACACTTCAATATAATTTCAACATTACCTTATTAAGTGAAACAACTAATTTAGCCTCTCAATTTTCACGTTACCCTCTTTACACTATTCACATGTGAGTTTCCAATTTTTTTCTTTTCAATAATCACATGGGCTGTATCTGACAATCACCTACAAATACCCATTTTTTGACCTAAATGCAATATTGAGTGTTGCAATTATAGTCGCGGGTAAATTCGGCAAACTTATTCATATTATTCATGACTGAGTAAGAGTTTCTATGAAAGAAAAGAAAATAAAAAATAGGTGGGTTATGCATTTATTCTTCTTTATTTCAGGTCCCTCAACTAGCTGCGTCATTGATGACAATCTGTGAAGTTTTTGGATCTTGTGTTCCGAATGTTTCTTGGACAGTTAATGGAGAAGAAATTTCTGCTCATGCAGTTTTTTCAAATGCATTTGCTCTCCTTCTGAAGCTTTGGCGATTTAATCATCCACCTCTTGATTATGGTGTTGGAGATGTGCCCCCAGTAGGGTCTCAACTTACTCCAGAGTACCTCTTATTAGTACGGAACTCTCTCCTTGCATCTTCAGGACATGTCCTCGAGGATCGTAACAAAAAAAGACTTTCAGCTGTTGTCAGTGCATCATGTCCTAAACCCATATTTGTTGATTCATTTCCAAAATTGAAAGTGTGGTATCGGCAGCACCAAGCATGTATTGCTGCTCCTCTCTCTGGTTTAATTCCAGAAAGTCCAGTGCATCAGATTGTTGATGCACTTCTTAGTATGATCTTCAGAAAGATCAAAAAAGGAGTTCAGTCTTCTGCAACTTCTGGAAGTAGTAATTCTTCTGGACCTACTAGTGAAGATAGCTCTCTAAGACCCCAATTGCCTGCTTGGGATATTCTGGAAGCCGTTCCCTATGTTGTTGATGCAGCCTTAAGTGCCTGTGCTCATGGACAGGTCACTCCTCGGGAACTAGCTACAGGTATGGTGGACTTGTGATTTTCATGAATGTTGATATTGCTTGGCATGTAATATCTTGTTCCTAAAAAAGTTTGTGAAACATCATCATATTAGTAATTAGTTAATTGTATATTTACCTTTATTGTGTAACTTGTGCTTTTTTATTTCCACATAGAAATTCCACAATTAGATTGGATTTGATGGTTATTGTTGAATTCTGCGTTCTGATATTATTCTAATTGTAGGGCTTAAAGATCTAGCTGATTTTCTCCCTGCATCATTGGCGACAATAGTGAGCTACTTCTCAGCGGAAGTGACGCGTGGAATTTGGAAACCAGCTCTTATGAATGGAACAGATTGGCCAAGCCCTGCTGCAAATTTATCCAATGTTGAGGAACAGATCAAGAAAATACTTGCTGCAACTGGGGTTAATATTCCTAGCCTTGCTGCAGGTATCATAATTATAGCATCCATTCTTTGGCATTGTTACAATTTGTGTTGAATGTGGCATCTAATTTCACATTGACTTGCTGACTTGCCATATAACTTTGAGTTGTGAATATTGTTTACTAGTTACAGTGGTGTGGGTTTGGTTGGGTAGTGATGTGTGACAAACTGTGGAATCCACATTCTGGGTGAATAATATATGCATTACATTATAATTAGCTAATTACTTAAMTATGACTTGTGAGTTGTCAATTTAATAAACTCTCCCCACTTTGGTGATTTTAGAGGTATTAAACTGAAAAATTAAAGTTCAGCATTAGAAATTTAGCCTTTAATGATTAAGTATCAGTCCATGGCAAACTCTTTCTTTGCTTTTGCTTTACATCATTCACACATGTCAGTGAGTTTAGTGCTGGCATCTCAAATCAGTAGGTTTCTCAAAGCCCTAAGTTAGAGTTGCTGCTGTTGAATAATTTTCTCCATTTTTATGTATTCATGTCACTAAYCCACAATTTTGATGTTCCTACTCTCTTCAGATAAATCTTATTACCATACTGCACCATGACTTTGATTAATAAATTATTTCTTCTGGTACAGCAGTAAARGCCCCAGCTACTCTTCCTTTGCCATTGGCCGCATTTTTGAGCCTCACTATAACCTACAAACTTGACAAAGTATCCCAGCGTTTTCTCAATCTTGCGGGACCTGCCCTTGAGTCCCTTGCAGCTGATTGTCCATGGCCTTGCATGCCTATTGTAGCTTCTTTATGGACACAAAAGGCAAAGCGTTGGAGTGATTTCCTTGTCTTCTCAGCTTCACGTACTGTCTTCCTCCATGACAACAACGCAGTGGTTCAGCTACTCAGGAGCTGCTTCGCTGCCACACTTGGCCTGAACACTGATCCTATGACGAGCAGGGGTGGAGTTTCTGCTCTTCTAGGCCATGGCTTTGGGTCCCACTTCAATGGGGGGATATCTCCTGTTGCTCCAGGAATTCTCTACTTGCGTGTTTATCGCTCAGTTAGAGAGATTATGTATTTGGCAGAGGAGATTATCTATCTTCTGATGCAGTCTGTTCGGGAGATAATAGGTTCCGGGATTTCCAAGCAATCAAGAGAAAAGCTGAAGAGGACTAAGATTAGACCCGTATATGGACAAGTCTCTCTTGCTTCAACAATGACTAAAGTGAAACTTGCAGCTTCACTTGCTGCAACTCTTCTGTGGTTATCTGGGGGACAGTGCTTGGTGCAATGTCTGTTAAAAGAGACCTTACCTTCTTGGTTCATATCAGTTCAGAGATCTGCACTAGAAGCAGAATCAGAAGAAATAGTTTCAGTATTCAGAGGTTATGCTTTGGCATATTTTACAGTCATCTGTGGGGCTTTGGCTTGGGGTGTTGACACATCATCATCAGCATCCAAACGCCGTCCTAGATTACTCGGGCAATACTTGGAATTTCTAGCGAGTGCTTTGGACGGTAAGATCACTCTCGGCTGTGATTCTGTTGTTTGGCAGGCTTATGTTTCGCGGTTCATTAGTTTGACGGTAGGGTGTACCCCAAATTGGGTTGTAGAAATGGATGTGGATGTGTTAATGAGACTAAGCGAGGGACTGGTGCAGTGGAACGAGGAGGATCTTGCTTTAGCATTGCTTACCACTGGTGGGATGAATACCATGGGTGCTGCTGCAAAGCTCATCATAGAAAGTGAGAAATAACACTCATCTGTCACTCTCCTCCCGTGCACCTCTATTGTTTAAAACGGTGCTCTTGCTAATTTGAAGAATTGTATATTAGGATAGTTCTGAAGCTATGACCTTGATGTAAGATAGGACGTGTTTTCTCACCGTAAGATTCAGCTTCTAATCTCTGTACCATATGTGTCTTTCTTTCCCCCCAATTTCTCTTGCAACGTAAGGGTGGAGGTGTTTGGTTTGTATAGGTGCTATATATTGCACGCCTCGTGTTTTGTTTTGTTTGCTTCTTTAGATACCCGTTGTAAAAATCTAGCAGAGAACTGCAAGTTTTGAATGCAAAGTGGAAGGTCATATTTTTTCCCACTGTACCTTTTCTCTTATGTCTTTGAACTATACTACTCCCCTGGTCCATAATGAAAATCTGCAATTCATTTTTCATGCATTTTGAGTTTTGAGGAAGAGATTTGAGAGTCTAAGTGAAGTAATTAGACAACATAGTTTTAAGAATATTAACATACATAGTGAACTAATTAACATACAATTTCAATCTTGCTTGTATTAAATTTATTTTGACATACACATAAATGATCCTAAAGCTAAGTTCAAGCAAATTACTTCGAATCAACTGAAATCAATCCAAGGCAAAGGGCAATCTGAAATCAATCAGAAAGGTTTCCTTAGATAAAGGCTTTATTAGGTGTGTTTTGGTCAAAACCTAATGTTTACTAGGCTCCGTTTGGTAGAGTAATACATTTTTCATGAAAAGTATTTTTCACRCTTTTAACAATTTTACATTGTTTGATATACAAAGAAGTGTAAAATCATTTTCATTCTTAAATGAAGGGAATTTTTTTTTTCCTTCTATATCTTGTACACTCCTTTCTCACAAGTCACAACCTCCTTGCATCCCCTTTGTTTTCCCTATTTTCTATCATTTTTTTAAAACTTCAACCAAACAAAGGAAAATTYTTTTCCTTTTCATGAAAATAATTTTATGTTGAAAATGTTTTARGCCTAACCAAACAGAACCTGAGAATTACARATAAAATTATCCTAAGTATAATAATGTGATCAGCTTTAAATAATTCATTAATAAGAGAAACCTAATCTTAYTATTATCTGCCATTACTACTTTGATTGCATGGCTTATCGTGAAATTTCTAAACACAATACAAGAATCAATTTCTGCCAACATCTTTGAAAAATTATGATATCAACACAAAGATATTTCAAAAAATACGAAAATTTTCTCAAGTGCTTAGCTCCAACGTTTTGCAGCAACCAATTCCACCTTAATCTTTACTAAGCATTATGCAAAACTAGCACCAGGCAACCTTATCATTGGCTCACTATGCATCTCTTTCCTCACCCCGAGTGCGTCATTCCACCTCCCTGAGTCTGCATAGAGGTTGGAGAGAAGAACCCTGCTTGCCCCATGAGATGTGTCCAAGTTCCTTAATCTCTCTGCTGCTCTCTCTCCAACCTCCACTTCACCATGTGTTCTACATGCTGCCAACAAAGTACCCCATATCACCACATCTGCCTCCACTGGCATGCTCTCTACAATTGCCTCGGCTTCTTGCAGTCTCCCTGCTCTACCGAGTAAGTCCACCATACAACCATAATGCTTAATGTTTGGATCTATCTTATACACATTTTTCATGCTCTCAAAGAACTTTTTCCCTGCTTCTACCAGTCCAGCATGACAACAAGCTGTCAGAACCCCAATAAAAGTGATTGAGTTTGGCTTAATACTGGTTTTTTCCAAGTCTTCGAATATTCTCAATGACAAAGTAGCATGCCCGTGCATTGCCAATCCACATATAATAGCATTCCATGGCGAAACAGAAGTGACTTTATATCGTACGGGATTGAAAACATCCAAGGCATTGCTGATGCTTCCACATTTAGCATACACATCAATTAGTGCTGCAGTTAAATTGTCATTTAAGGGAATGGAGTTGTTTCTAATATATTCGTGGGCCCAGGCGGCTTCTTTCAGCACTCCTAATGATGCAATGGCAGAAAGAACACTCATCATAGTGATTTCATTTGGCTTAATACCAGCTACCACCATTCCTCGGAACAACTCCAAAGCCACACCAGCTTGTCCGTCCTGTGAATGGCCGGAAATCATGGAGCTCCAAGAAAAGATATCTCTTTCAGGCATATTCTCAAAGAGTTCTTGCGCTTTCTGAATCATTCCATTTCTTATAAACCCTGAAATGAGTGCATTCCAGGATGCAACATGGGATTTACAGGCAACCTCAAATTGCAAGCAAGCAAGATTAATTTTCTTACATGCTGAGTAGAAGTGAATAATTGTAGATTGAATAAAATCGTAGCAGTCAAAACCAGTCTTCACAATTGTAGCATGTAARTGCTGACCCTCACCAATAGCCATTACTCGCCCACAGCCAGAAACTAAATCCACAATCATCACATGATTGGGTCTCACATCAGCACTTAGCATGGCACGATACAATGTCAAAGCTTCCACCAACCTATCTACTTGAATATATGCATCAACAATTGTACCCCATGAAACAACATCCTTGTCAGGGATCTTATCAAACAGCTCCCTGGCCAAATCAACAGACATTGCCTTCGAATATCCATTCAACATGACATTCCAAGAAACTAAATTTTTTTCGGGCATCTCATTAAACAAACTTCTAGCATCCCTTAAACTAGAATGAAGGCAATACATATGCAACAAATTAGTCGAAACAAGAACAAAATCTTTTAGCCCAATCTTGGTAGTAAATGCCTGTATTGCTTTACCATCCGAAATTTTACCTACATGAGTACAAGATGAAATGACACTTGCCATAGTCACCTCATTTGGAGCAACACCCGAAAGTCTCATATCCTTAAAAACTGCGATTGCATTACTCCACTGATCCTTCTGAGCCAAACCCATTATCATGGTGGTGTAAGTAACACAACCTTTATCAGGCATTATATCAAACAGTTGGAGGGCATCATCCAACAACCCAAATTTCACATACGCACCAAGCATAATATTACAAGACACCGAATCTATATTAGAATACGAATCGAATAGCGATTTAGCAACACCAATTTGACCACATTTAACGTACATACTAATCAAACTATTGTGAACAAATATATTGGAAACAAGACCAGATTTTAATATAAGGGAGTGAAGTTGTTGACCTTGGAAAACTGCTTTAATTGAAGAACAAGATTTCAGAGCAGAAACTAATTCTAGTTCATGATCAATACTTCTTTTGTTTAACTTTTGGGATCCAAGTTGAATCCTCATTGAATTGAAGAAATTTGTGAGATGGGTTTTGGATTCTGATGGAATTTGATTGGAATTCGTTGAAAAAAAAGAAACCCATTTCGAATTAGATGAAGAAAATGGTGGAAATGGAGTTCTTAATCGAAGAAGTGAATTGGGTTTGAAAGGCATGTAAATGAGATGTGATCATGAGAGTGGTAAGTTGGTAGCGTTTATTGCAGCTAACTAGAACAGTGTGGTTTTGGAGGGAAAACCAGTCGCTATTCTCTAACTAAAATTTGTTTTGCATTGCAATTAGTTACGAAAGTTCTCTATTATTGTGTTACATAATTTTTTTTAAGATGTAATGTGGACCGGGAAGGATGACTAGGGCTTGTTTACATTAGTTTATTTTCAGTTCAGCTCCATTTAGTTCAACTCCATTCAGTTCAATTCAGTTCTTAACCCAGTTTCTCTCTCATAAAATATTCAATTCAATGACCCTAGGATAGTCTTCTCTCAAGACGGTAACCTAGCCGATCAAACTCTAGGA
The DNA here is from genome assembly GCA_008642245.1 of Bassia scoparia. Taxonomy (NCBI): domain Eukaryota; kingdom Viridiplantae; phylum Streptophyta; class Magnoliopsida; order Caryophyllales; family Amaranthaceae; genus Bassia; species Bassia scoparia. The sequence continues at coordinate 47,390 of SNQN01004055.1, forward strand.
AAAAAGAAAATTTGGCATCAACAAATGGATCAATATCCTGATGGGAAGGAGCATAATGACAAGGAGTATTAAAATCTATTGATTTTTTTAATAGCTGGTTTCATATGACAACCTCAAAAGAGAAAGAATTATTTGTCTAATGATCAAGAAATTATTAGTATAAGTTTGCTTTGCCATTCGCACAACATTCAACAAAAATTTTGTGCTTGGCTAAACTATTTACATCGTCATGTAATTTTATATGTGAAGTCATAACACAATCAACAAAATATGTAATTACAAAAAAAATGTAAAATTACTTGTAAATTAACTTGCTCAAAAGAATGAAGTTTTTTTTAGCGGAAGCGACCACTCCGTCAACCACCTCACATAAAAACTTGTGTATTACATTAGTTTATAATACAAGGAAAGGGGGAGTGGTGATGGATTATACATAAAGACTTTTATAATAATTTGTTTTTTTTTTTTTTGTTACTAAAAGAGCCACAAAAGTAGAGATGAGAATCGACCCTGATCTCTCGGAACCGATAAAGAAGTTTTAACCATTTGAGCTATCCCTCACTCTTGTTTATAATGAAATTAATTGTTCAAAGAAATCCATTGTTAGTCATATAATTTTGTCTCATTCTATGATGACTAAAGAACAGAAAAATATAAGTAACTATATAACAGTATCCAATATAAACTTTATTTATTTATTGGCATTAAATTTGTATTAACAATACAGAATAACAGAAGAAATTTTGAACGGTATATATCCTTCCAGCTCCACAGATTGAAATTCCTCCTGTGAAATTGCAATTAAGATGGAAACAGCCCTCTGTCGGATTCAATTAGATGTATGGTCCTCTAAACACTAATTTCCATCCAAATCGCACATCAYCCAGTTTTGTAACGCGAAAGGATTGTATGAACCTGTGATGGCACATCCATCATCTATCTGATGATCGATCAGCGATGATCTCCGTTGGCTACATGTGATAAAGCCCTACAGTTAACACCACACACATCAGCAATTCATATCTGGGTTATTATTCACACCAAAATTCATGTCAAAATCCGCAATTCATGTCTACGAAAGCAATGAAGGACACCATAATTTGAAGTCAGTATGGCATTACAGATTACAGAGTACATTCCAAGTTAGAAGCTTTCTTTTGCAACCATGAAATTTATAAAGTTCAAGCTATAATGCTGCAGGAAATTCCCATAGGAGCTCCAGGTTTATTAGACACTTGGACATAAAAAAAGTGGGCGTGAAAATCACACATAACCAATTGTGCACAGATTGGACATAAAAAGTCCATCTCTCGATTGTTTATCATTGCGCAATATGCCTAGAAAACAGGGTTAAAAACCAAGCAACAATGAAAAAACAACAGTCAACAGAGCAACATACTCAATGTAGCATCAATGACTGAACAGCTCATCAAGGATATAGGATATTAATTGCTACTTATACTGTGCCCGTAGAAAAACAGATCTGGGAATAAAATTAGTATCCCACCCAAAAAAACCTGACTTATAAAAGAGCATTGACAGATCACATCAGCATTTAAAAATGATTCAATGTATTCGTTGAAAATTATATGATGGTAGGACATGGGAAGAACAGATACCTACGACCAACATAATGACATAATCATCTTAGAAGTGATTAACAACGGAAATCAAGAAGATGTAGCAGAGTGACAGAAAGAAACAGATATAAGCCAAACAAAGGGGATCCCAGTATCCCACAAATGACATCAGAGACAGAAGTGACTAAAGGAACACAACTGTTAACACTTAGGATATCATCTTTACTGTTTGTTTAACTCAGAGGTCAAATATAGTGCTGTCTCCTAAAAGCAGTCCATTAAATGACTCTCTAGACAAGGGGTGCATTGGAGACTTGGAGAAGGAAAAGGTATGAATGCGGACATACCATTAGGTGCAGAAAACACCAACATTGGTGGCCATTTGAACCACTACCATCACCAAGACATCAATCAAACATATTCCTTCCTARCCCATCATTGAGAATCATTACAACAAAAATCATTAACACTTCCATAACATTACCAAGCTGCATACATCAGCAATTACTGATTTTGAGTTGGCCTTCATGTTCGATTGTCACAGATGAATAAGAAAGAAGGGTTGGGCTATTGGGGTCATCAATGGGTGGTGTTAATGAGTCAAGCCTGCTCATGAATTCATGAACTACTTTAGCTCGACTCAAAATTTCATGAGCCGAAAAACTACTATATTCGGCTCAAAGGCTAGCAAATAGGCTTGAAAAGTTTTTGTTATGTGTTTTTATCATAGCAAACTTAAATAATGGTAGAATATTACTGATAAGTCTAAAAAATGGAAAAAATAATCTTATTATGAGGCAGTTTAAAAATGGATTTATTTTGTTGCAATTTTCAAACCTAAGTAGAAATTTAATGTAACTTGAACTTGATAATCAAGACTCAAAAAAGTTTGCGCACTACTCGAGTTTGAGTTAAATGTCACAAACTCTGACTCATTAACACCCCTAGTCGCCAATGTCTACTTCACATTTTGTCAACATGTTATCAGCTTAAGAATGTCAAATGGCACTAGTTACCATTTTTCTTATGGCAATACTAGGAGACAGTATAGAAAAATTAGAAAACAGGTCAAAGGTGGAAGATATGAAGCAAATAACTTTGCAAGGGAATGAGGTTTTAAATCATAGGGGATGGAGGAAGAAGATCTTTGCGAATGACTATACGGAATAATCACTTTTGGTTCATGTAGCTGACACCCCTTATGAGATTAAGGCTTTAATTGATTGATAAAAATCAAGCCAAAGTTGWTCATTTCTAGTACAAGCAGCAGTGAATATAATGTAATTCTAACAAATGTTTATTCTCACGCAAGAAAGGCTAACATACAAAGTCTTTCCCATCATCCAGTAACTCAACAGTTCAACTGGCTGATAATTAGTAATTAGTGATGGTTTATACCTTACATGTTACATGATCACGATGTTTATCATACCAAGTAGCCAATGATTGCCTCAGATTTCATCTGAAAGCAAACAAAATTCTGAGACTTAACGAGATTTCAAACAGTAAAGGACAGTGAGATAACTGTAAAAAATTTTATTTGACAAGCCAAGGAGAATAACTTCTAATATCAAATTTTAAAAGAATATTCTTTTCCTCAAAGAAGAATAGCTTCTCCAACAAAGGGGGAAAAGAATAACTTTAAACTCACCAACAAAAGTGGACAAGAAAACCACACATAACCACACACATGAAAGCCAAAAGGAAACAGATTGTAATCAAAATCAAGAGTACTTTACTCAAAAGCATGGAATAAGCTTTCTACACCAATAACATTTTAGAAATAAGTTAACAAAGTTTTCTATGCTAGACAACATATATAGCAAAAATTATCTCCGGAAAGAGTTCAATCTTTTTTTTTTTTATATATATATATATCCTTTAAATTTTGATAAAATTATAGCCAGAAAGGCAACAGAAATACAAAATGACACATATGAGATGTGTGCACGAAATCACACACTAAGACTTAAAAACAGAAATTGCATCTTCAGATAGCTCTGGCATCCCTCCACACCTTACTTCAATTAACAAATAAACAGACTATATATGCAGATGCAAACACATTATTAAACCTGATATTAATGAATAGAATGAACGTCTAAAAGCTACCAGAAAACCCTCCTTCAAAAGAAATGGAAACTGCATCAACAGAGAGCTCAGACATCCCTCCACTCCTCACTTCAAAGTTCAAATAAACAGACAATATACTTGCAGATACTTACWTCACATAGATACACACACAAACCTAAAAGGCTAAAATTATGAAGCAAAAATTACATCCAAAGACACCAGAAATCCCCCTTCAATTATTTTAATCCTAAGCTTTACTTGTTAAACGTCATATTTACCTGGTGGTCATCACACAGCTACTAAGGGCTCACTGTATTGATGCTAAAACATGAGACATCATACAACTTAAATTCAAAAACTTATTCCATAAAACACATTTAACTTGAATGTTAATCCTTAAAAATAACAACAGTATGGTTTTTCTAGCCGAGGGTGATAATTTAAAATAAAAGAAGTTCAAAATACCAGGTACCCAATAACAAAATAAATCCAAAAACTGGTGGCAATTCACTCAAGAAAGTCTGCCTTAATGATTTTTGTTCCATAAAAACCTATTGGCAATTCGCTGACAGAATAAACACCACAGTTTTTTAGGTAAAACAAAATTACAGAATACCAAATAAGTACAGTTACGACAATGTTGGGTACAAATCCTCTCCCTATCAAACATTAGAGATTTGTTTGGATAATAAGCCAATAGTAGATGTAATGCTAAAATTGCTAATCCATAAAACATAAACAAGCTATAAACCAGGCTACCAGCATACCCCAAATCCAATACCACACCATATTTCTCAGGCAACATATATCCCAATTCATTTCCAGTCCATTGTCATGCAACAGAAAAATCATAGTAAAAAAATAGGCAATTTTATTCAGATTCTAAATACAATTTGGGCATGATAATATATTGATAAGTATCATAATATAACATATAGGTGATATAACACGGCTCAGATTCAAAAGTTCCCTTTGAGATACCAAAAATGTTCATGGCATGCAATTGGCGATTTTCTTGATAGGAAAAGTTTTTTAAAAAAATAAAATAAAATAAATACATAAAAATTGGATAAAGCTTGCATTGATATGCATGGCATCACAAGACTATTTAATAACGCTTCTAAAATGTAATGGCAACACTATACCAATAGTATAAGCAACCTGGAAAAGAGATGAATCAGATGACTATCACCCATAAAGCGAGATATTATAGCTTTCATAGTAGCCCTAATCTCAATTACAGATTTAAATGCATAGTCAGAGCCAAATTTTATTCTTTAATAATTTAAAATTTTAAACGAAAAACATAGTAGACGGTACACCAGGTCTTGCATTTATTACCAAATAAAGCATTCACACACRTACAAACTCTCTATGTAAAACTGACACGACATAGTAACTATGCATTCATTATGTTATTATCTTCATTGAATCTGCAAGTTGTAGTACATCTACTAACAATCACTTCCATAACTACTTGCTTGCTCATGTTCATTGTCCCTCTCATTGCCATAAGTATACCAGTGTCTCGCTGAATAATTAGAAACTAAAACTATTTGGGACAAAAAGAGCTTTGGCATCTACAGTGATTACACCATTATTTCCCTCTAGCTATTTGGGACAAAAAGAGCTTTGGCATCTACAGTGATTACACCATTATTTCCCTCAGATTTTGAATTCACATACATAAATCCACTATCAGATTTCTGTTTGATCTTATGGCTCCTGAATGGTAATCATATAGGAGAAAAGTGGTCAACATATGATTTTTTCAACAATAAGAGAGTGGAATCCAGGGAGACAAAATTGACTTGGTTTGAAAGAATTAGAAAAGATATGATGCAAATGTAGGAYAATAAGYTCCTCGATCGTCAAGGGTGGAGGAAAATATTAGCGGATGACTACACTAAATGATCACTTTTAGTTCATGTAGCCGACACRAATTACGATACTAAGGCTTTGCTTTGTTGATTGATTCACAGAGAGGAACCAAGGGGTGACCAATAGACAGCAAYGTAGGTATAAGATGATCTTATGATCTATGCTCTAGCCATGCACATCAAAAGCTTAGGCTGACCTTGAGTTCCATCATGCTAGCTACATGRTGTCTGTTACCTACAATGTCTACATAAGTTATTCCCAAATTTAGGTGCGCTTAATCTTAACAGTGAGTGAAAAGGATCACTGATTTGCCAGAGTCAGCCTAAATGAACTACACATGAAGTGAACAGCCAGCAAATATGGTAGAGGTAAATAAACCTTAGAAGCCAACTCACAATGCAAAACCAACTGATTGCTGACCACTTCGCTCGAACACCATTACCGATAAATGAAGAATTATCCTCAGGGTCACCTAGCTTGACCACTCTGACACCAACTATAGTGATGCATCATCTCAAAATTCCAGTTTGATTGATGGAAATGCTTTGTCAAGTATATSCGTATACAACAAAGCAAATGCATTTCTAGAATTCAACACACAAAAAAGGTACCAAGAACAATATCCTACACCGAGGATTACCTCTGTAATGAGTTTTGACATATGACTGAAACCACCTATTCAAAGCTCGACAAAAAGGACAAGGATAATGTCCAATAATTGTCACTCAACAACACTATCTTTGGCAAGTACAATAAATGTTGTAACTGAATTATGTTAGCACTACTGGCATTCTTCGAAGCATTTAAAAAATTTCCAAGGATAAATAAAGGCTGAAACCACAAAAACAATGGCAGGAGTTTACAGCAAAAACGTGCAAAAGCATAGTATAGTGCAGGATGACACCGAATCGGTTATTTTGATCAAAATCGTACCACCARAATGGAATTTTTCAACTGAATTACAACATTTTACAAGCAATCAAATTAATGACAAACTTGAAATCAAAAGYCAAAATTGGATTACTTGTGAAGTAACAAAACACATTATTCTCATTCTGCGAACAAGGAACTYACCGATCATGAACAGAACATTAGAACAGCACCCAAAAGTCAGAAATTSGAAAACGAAACCACCCAATAATTCAACAATCAAACATCACCATTCATCCCAACCGAAGCACAAATACCCAAAACAATCCAATTGAATCAAACTACAATTCCCAAAATCCCACCTTTCCCCAATCATTCCAAAACCCAATTCAATCAAGAAGCATCAAATTCAGAAATTCAACCGACAAATTCCAATTCCCCGAGTCAACCAACCAATCAAGGATTATAAAATTAAACAAAAAATAGACTCACTTTTTATGCTTCCGGCCTTTCTTAGGCCCCCAACCGACGAGCTTGGCAACGGGGCAACCGCACTTGGAGCGAAAGAGCAGCACAGCCCGGCCATTCGGCGGCGCCATCTTCCTCAATTCAGCCCTCAAACACTCATAATCCGGGTTCCCCTCGGTCCCACCCTTCCACGGCAGCTTATCGACGTCAGTCCCCCCCGATCTCAAGCACTCTTCAGTCTGCAACTGCAAATCAAACTCCATGGCCTTCTTCATCCCCTTACACCTCGGGTTCCCGCACCTCCTCGAGCCGAGSCCCAGGCCGAGGCCAAGGCCGAGCCCGCAGCAGAGGTCGAAGGAAGCGGCGACGAGGGCGAAGGAGAGGAGAAACCCCAGAAAGTAGACAAGGGGGAAGTGGGGGACAGAGAGAGAGAGGGGGAGGGGGAGGAGGAGGAGAGAGAGGGAGTTGAAGAGGTAGGAGAAGTAGGAGGTGATTAGGAAGGTTCCTGAGATTAGGACTAGGATTAGGATCAGCAGATCCAGGGTTGCTGTTGCAGTCATCGAGTGGTGACGGCATAGTAGTGAGGAGGAAGACGGTGGTGAGTGATTAATGGCGGAGGGGTGTTTGCGGGGTTTGGTGGAGAGAGGAGAAGGGGTTGTTGATGATGGCATTCTTCTTCTTGTTATGGTGGTGGTGCTGCTCCCGTTTCACTTTTTTGGGGTCTTGCCGCATTTTAGTGGCTCCTTATTTTACTAAGCAACCAAAATTAATTCAATTTCACTATATGCAACCTTTTTTCTCTCTTATGGAAATAAATCATTTTTCTTAT